>JAYMFT010113521.1:0-27614 GCA_038088735.1 Panulirus argus
TGTGTGTGTGAATTGAATTGAATTGAATTGAATTGAATTGAATTTATTTAGTAGCTCAGACTTTATAAAAAGTATGGGTGTAATCACAGATAAAGAGACGGGGCAAAACGAGTGTAAAATCCTTCTCCCCGGAACGCAAATACTAACCTCACACACACACACTCACTCTGACTCTCTCCCCATATATCTATCTCCCTGCCTGCCTGCCTGCCTGGTTCTGTTTCTCTCCTCTCCAGCACGAGACATCGGACAAAACATATCCAGGCCCGTAAAATTGCACTCCATCAGTTTACAGCGAGGCAGGGGCGCGGGGCACCAAACACCGTCAAAAAACTGACGGACCCGTCCGGGCGCACTCCTCATATATCTTTAAACCTATCAATACACGGGATCAATTCTACGTGTTTGCTCTACGGTGCAGCAGCGAAATACTCAGGGCAGCAGAGACCAACTCAAACGGCAAGCAGACAATATAGAGCCGATTACAACGTCCCCAGACAGACAGACAAGCACAGAAACACACAGAATGCTTCCTGCTTCTCCCTTGCTCTCGGCAGCAGGATGTACAGCAGGTAAGCGGTATCACGAGAGCAGGGAAGCCAGGCCAACGGCTCCTCTCGCCCGGTCAACTCAACTGACAGCCAATCACCGTAAAGTGAGCGACTGTGTGCCGGAGGTCCGCCCTGGTTCGACCACGCTTACCCAGCCACTCCGGCCGAAAGAGACCCACCGCCCTGGTTCGACCACGCTTACCCAGCCACTCCGGCCGAAAGAGACCCAGACTCGATTTCCTCACCTGCGGAGAGAGAGAAAGAATATTAACGTCAGAAACAAAAGATATGTTAAAGAAATGCTCAAAATACTACAAATAAAATCAATTCATGTAAACTTGAGGCATGAAAACAAATGAATAAATACCATCAATATCTTTATCATCTATAGATAAACAGTGAAGCTCACTGTCTGTTCAGCATAATGTTGTTTAAAATATTCTTTTCTGATAAGGATTAAGTTGTGAAAACCAATATTACCATCGAGATCAAACACATCCACCGGCAACTCCTTCTCATGAATAGATTCTATGTGGCAACCTGTTTTTCTGAAATTATATGACACAGCAACATATACGTTATAAGCGGTATGGCATGGCAACCTATATGATATAAGCGGTCTGGCATGACAACCTGTGTGATGTAAGCGGTCTGGCATGGCAACTAGTGTTATAAGCGGTCTAACACGGCAACCCATATATTGTAAGCGGTCTGGCATGGCAACCCGTATGCTGCAAGCTGTCTTGCAAGGCCACCTCAATGTTGCAAGCGGTCTATTATGGCATCCTCCGTGATATAACCTGTCTGGTACGGCAACCTGGACGTTACAGGCGCTCTGCTATGGCAACCTGTATATGTGGAGTAGCATGGCAACCCGACTTTTCAACAACTTGCTGTGGTATACCGATTTACAAACATGGCAAATAAATGGATATGGCAAAATAATCTATGCCGATGATATGGCAACATTTGGCTCACATAAACAGTCATATGGCAAGCCAATTCTTGAGGTATCCTTCCCCCATATGAGACGGCAAACCCCGAATCTCGTTAACGGTCCGAATATGTTAATTATCTTTCAGAAAAATAAGGGGCTTTGATAAACCTTCGAGTCTTATTAGGGCCTTGATGAGACAACCGGAGTCTTATTAACGCCTTAATGAGACAACTTGAGACTCATAAACACTTTGATGTCTTAAGTCTCAACCTCATTAATGATCCAGCGTTGCAACTTCCTGGCGCATGTACACTTTGATGTGGCAGTCCCGGTGGGATCGACTTCGGCAGGCGCGCCACCAGGAGCAGCAGCAGCAGCAGCAGCAGCTCTACCTCCTCGTCCTCCTCCGCCGCCGACGCTGCCTTTCATCCGCAACTCCGGGAGAGAAGATCAGAGCGGCTTTGTAATCGAACTTGCCCGAAACTTGAGCGCCACTCAATTAGGAGTCTGACGTCGACGGACGGACGGGCGCGCGTGCGCGCGAGAGAGAGGCAGGTGCTCTCCGAAGGGCTGACGGAAGGAGACTTGCTTTATACAGCGGGTCGGGTAGTGGGTACGACTTGCGCTATGGCCATGGCAAGCGAAGGGCTTGACGGAGACTTGCTTTTAATACCGAGGGGTCGTTCGTCGAGCACCGCGGGTCGGATACGACTTGCACCACGACCACTGCTTTCACTGCGTCTCACTACTCCGGACGTTGCTCGCAACTCGGGCTATGTCTAGAACCACGACTCTCAAAGGTGACTCGATCTCCTTTGACTATAAATTCATATCATATTCTCTTTCCTATGGAGCCAATTAACTGGGACCTTCTGTAGACTCCAACGTCTTCTTAAAGATGCAGCTAACCTGAAGCAATTCATAGGCCTCCGAAACCTGTCACCACCCGCAACAGTAGACGGATTATCCCTAAAACAAGGACAGCAGCATTCAAACTATGTCATCTTCCTTAAAGACCAGTCACAACCAGAGCTGATAAATATCGCATACCACACTTAAACCGCATCATAAGCTAAATGAAGTAGACAATCGTCACTCGGATATAATCTCTTTGTAGCTAAGAGTAACCATTGTGACACTAAAAACGAAGATGAACACCCTTAAACGATTAAAATAATCCCCCCCCCCAAAAAAAAAGGCCTAAATAACTTCATTCATACTGAAACACCCTCACCTACCCACCATCCCGTCACAAACATACCTACCATGTGCCAACCTCTGACCCTCCAACAGAATCACCATCTCTCCAAGACAACCTGCCCCTCCGATCAAGACGATCCCCGTCTCTCCAAGACAACCCTGAACCCTCCTTCGAGGCAATCAGGGTCTCCTTCAGACATCACCAGCCTGCAGCAGCAGTCGCCACACTCAAAGTGAATTAAATATTCCACGAGATAGAGAGAGAGATAGGAGGTGAGGCCCCCTATCTCTTGCCTGAGGCCCTTCTTACAATACTCCCAGTCAATTAAGAGGCTGCCAACTGGCCGCAAAAAGCCCTGCGGGATATCCTCCAGAGATAGCCGCTCTCCATCACGATGCAGGCTACACAATGGAGAAATGCCGTGTTAATCAGGCCCCCCCTGTTGTGGGCATTGTCCCGGTCAGATACCAAGTCTCGCCACAGATTACGGCCCACCACGATTCCCAAAGTATTCTACAAATTCAACCATGGCAAAATAATGATACAGACCAGAGGGGAAATAATGCAAGGGAATTTTGATCATGCGGGCGTACGTCACTCTGAAGAAAGCGCAACGGCTCACACCTCCAGTGAGCGATAGTTTACATATGAATGGTATGCGAGGTGTGTGTGTGTGTGTGTGTGTGTGTGTGTGTGTGTGTGCGCGTGTGTGGGGGGGGGCTTACCCACCACCCCGCGTCCAGTCACGGCTGAGGTCGGCTCCGTCCCCACTACCCACAACAATGCAAGCACGCGATGGCCCCGCCTGCCGGCCCTTCAAACACTCCCGCCCGGTGCCAATTATCTTACACAAACTCGGGCCAACAAGTCACCCAAGCAGAGCACCATCGGGAACCCCCCTGTCTGTTGTCGCTTTCGTAACCCAAGGGTGTATAAGGTACATTGCTCTCCATCGCTTAAGTTTCCATTCAGTATATTCACCTTTCTCTCTCGCTCCTTCCTCTTCTTCTAGATCGCTTCCCTCCATTACTATTTACTCCTTCCTCTTCTTCTTGATCGCTTCCCTCCATTACTATTTCACTTCCCCCCCTACGGCAGTCGGCAACTACCTCTCCTCACGCCTATCACCTGGGGAGCCACCAATAGTCACCCCCTCCTGAAGGTAAGGATGACACTTGAGATGCGGCTGTCCATCGTGCCCAGACCCTTTGCATCACAAAGGCTCGTTACCGGACGCCAGTCTCCTGCAGGAGGAGGAACAGCAGCAGCAAGTAAACTGTGCCAGCGTCAAGTGCTGTACAGTAAATTGGATCTACTGATCTACTGCAGGGGTAGAAGCCGAAGGTAAACGGTGCCAACCTCGAGGGTTGTGCAGCGACTGGGTCTCCTGCTTTAACCGGCCATCCACAAGGAACAGTCTTCGGCGCCTGGACCAGACGCCCCTCCGTCTTCTCCGTTGAACACCGTTTACGATGGTCGTGTGTTTCAGGCCAAACGCTCTGAACTTTACCTCTCGTTTAGAGCTTCCTGGGGTTAACGAACATTGGTCAAGATCGTTAACTGCTGCCTTGGATTACGAAACATTAGCAAATATCACAGATTATTAACAGGAATCTTGCAAACTAAGGCAAGGGCCACCAGACATCATCCAGTATCCTCAAATATTAGCCAAGACAGAATGTTTAAAGAGAATTCTGAAAAAAATGCTAATATATATATATACATTAATCATGATCAATAAACGTTCCTTCTTCAGATTAATCTTTGATCCCCACGCAACAAAAGCTAAACAAAAAACGTTCCTCAGGCTTATCAAACAAGATCAGTTATCCGTAAAAACGTAAATTCTCAAAGGAAAAACTCAAAGCAGAGAGATATAGCCATTAACACTGCCAGCATTTCTTCCCTCGCATTATGAGGTCAATATATTAATCAAGAGAGGGACAGAAAAACGAAGCACGAGCCGTTAAAAAATGGATTACTTAATTCTTACCACTGCTGGCGCGCGCCACACACACACACACACACACACACACACACACACACACGTGTGTAGAGCTCCCTCCCCGCCCTGTGTTAAGAGGCAAGAGGTAATCACACAGACATGCAAGAAGTATGGACAATTGTGGTGATGAGAGAGAGAGAGAGAGAGAGAGAGAGAGAGAGAGAGAGAGGCAGGCACGTGTCGCTTTTTGCCCATCCGCCACCACCACCAGCGTCACAGCATCAACGTCCTTCAGACCACCGCAGCTGAACCACAGCTGTGTACCACAATGCAACACCACGACAACGCTTCGACTGCAGATGCTCCACCGGAGAATGATAGCCCCAGAATTACGCCGAAACAGCAAAGAGAGTTCACAACGCTTCGAAGAAAGGCAGCTCCAAAACAGAAAACAGGAAAACACATCAACTTATGTGCATTAAGAAACACAACAATGACAACACAGCCAGCACAATACTGCAACACACAAGCCGCAGACAAAACATCACGTACACAAACACGAGACCAATGTGACACAGTCGGCAGCAGACAACACCGAAGGTAAACAAAACTCAGTAAACACATCCCAGAAATAAAGCAAACAACGAGCCACTGACTGACAAAATACCTCCCAGACATAGCAACAGAACCGCTGGCAGCTTGAACCAACGTACCCACACCCCCTCTAAGCAAACCACTATTACCCCTACAGGACCACAGCAACGCGGCAGGAGCAAGCAAGAACGCGACGAGCCGAAGAAGCTACTTCACCTCAAGAGACACCTCAGCGACCAGACCCGGGGCAAAACACAAGTCACAGCACAGCTACTTGGCGACATCTGGCGGCAGCCACACACGATTCTTGTGCCAGGAGCCGACCCGACGGTCCTTGGCAGCGGTCACCCTCCTAACCTACAGGACCAAACGGCCAAGGAAGGCGGCCCTCCTTCCGTCCGTCCACACCCTTCACTACTCCTCCCGTCCAGGTTCCTCCTCCCCTCCCATCACCATCCCCTGACAACCAATACGTAGACCAGAGAAAGCCTCGCTTCCAGTACAACCGACAACAGCAGCCACATGGGGAAACCACCCACGTCCGACGACCGGAGAAAAATCATTCCTCAGAAATAACTAGCGACCTCACAAAAGATTCGCACGCGAGGTCGGTGGCGATGTTATAAAAGGATGGTTCCTCGGCCTGACAAAGAGTTCGGTCCGCCCCACAGATAGAACAACATATATATATATATATATATATATATATATATATATATATATATATATATATATTTTGGTAAATTTTCTGCTCTGTAAGGCCTGAACTACAGCACTACTAGTACTACTTCTACTAAAATAACACCCTCTATCACTACAGCTTTGTAAACACTTACATATAGTTTCAAAACTATAGAGAAAAGGGGTAGATATGAGAGCTTTTACCAGCTCAGAGGGTCGGCAGGTCAAACTCAAAATAAAATGTAAAAATGTTGGAAGTTGTCGCTGAAACAAGAGACGAATCGATGCCGACAGGTGGCTCGGGGAAGGCCGGCCGTGGCTAAATAGGTGATGACGCCAGCAGTCGTCAGCCCGGGTCCGGCCACCACTTCTGCCCGAGAAACCTGGTCAGTAAACAGTCACTCCAACAGCCTTCGCTACGTCCCAGCCATCGTCAACACTTGGTCAGTTGTGAACAGCCACTCCACAGCAGTCTTCAGGTCATTCCGGCTACCACCATTACCACCACTTGGTCAGGAAACAACTACTTCGGCAGTCTCCAATGCGTTCCAGCTACCACCAGTGTCACTACGACCTGGTCGGTCGAGAGCCACTCAATCCAACACGCTCCAGGTGGTCGCTGCCGCCGCCACCACCACCGCAACAATGTCGCCAGCAGGCCCCAGTCATGGCCATCATCCACACAAAAACCAGTTATCACCACCGGCTACTATTGCCTGAGGAGTCCCGCTGTCCATCTCGCATGGAAGGAGTGGCAGGTCTTCGACGCCATCAAGACCACCTCACAACAACACCCTAGATCACCAGCAGGCCATCCCAAAAACCACCCACAACCAAACACAACAGCTGCAGCTGTATCCTGTTAAGTGTGGCCACCTTCCTTCATCCACACCCATACAACAGCAGACGCTGCTGCTGCAGTGGTAGCAGCAGCAGCAGGAGGACCACTACCCTCTCCTAGCGACCAACAACCACATTTGTTACATCAACAAACAAGATTGGGATCTGCAGGTCCTCCTGGCCCGCACGTGCAGACAATTAAGTCAACATGACATATAATGTAATCTCGCTCATGACATCACTTAACGCGCACGTCTCACTATGCCCCTTTGGGAGCATACCGAGTTGAATAAGGAGCTACTCTCATACTCAGTATGTCCCTATGGCAATTCAGTGTGAGCACCCTTGCTCTCGGGAACTCTCGTGCGGACTTCACGGCCATTCAAAGCGGACAAATTTTCCCAAATGCAGCAATACGCCACAAAACGGTAGAGGGGAAAAGAAAACATCTATGCGTGAGTGCCAACGGTGAGATTTTGCAGAGATGCCGCATAAATTTAACTCACCACATATGAGAGAGAGAGAGAGAGAGAGAGAGGTCCAAATGATACACTCGTAAAAACAAATGCGACAGACTTACAGCTAAGACCACGCTAATAAGGTCTCCAAAACCCCACCTAGTATTTATTTACGTGAATAGGAAAGAATTCCTCAATGATAACTCGGACACGGCTTAAGGCTATTAAACACAAACTGTACCAAGTCTGGGCAACGATAATTAAGAGAATTAACGACGATGTGCTCATTAACACACAGTAAGCCCTGGGTATTCTTAAAACACGGGAATATTTCTGAAATGTTCTTCATGCCCGCGCCAGGAGAGCAGGCAGGCAGGCTGGCTCCCTCCCCACCAATCTATTTGCACTTACTGGGGGGATCATGCGAGTTCTTTTGTCCCTGTGACTCAATATAAGCTTTTCAGAGTTTAGCTCGTACAGTGGCGAGCGGAGGAGACAAAAGCCCGCCACAATGGACTTGCCCGACCACTTCCAGCCGCTGGGGTAAGTAAGATACGACTCCCACGGGGAGGAGGGCAGGTTGTGGGAACGGCGGCCGCCTAGCTCACGCCACCGGCCGGGGGGGCCGCGCCTGCCCCAAACGGTCAGCTGAGCCAGATTTAGAGACAACGTTACGGCCGACGGTAAGTTAGAGAGGCTTACCATTACGGATACTCAACCCTTTGCACAGTACCAGACTATATATATATATATGTATTCCTCCACGCACTCCTTACCGTAAGTCCAACTGATGCGAACAGCAAATTCTATCCCTACCAGTAGAATCCAGGCCATTCCCCATCTCCCAACCTCTCCCTCCCCCTCAATCGTTTCCTTGTTGCGAGAGAGCCGTAAATCCTCGGAATCTATTACACATTTGGCTCTTAAATCCAGAGAGAAAAAAGATGTAATCAGTCATAATCCTCTCAGGAGGGTGTTGAGGGGTGAGGTCGTCAGCCGAGAGCTACCACCTCCACCACCACACAACCTATGGTCAGTGCTGACCTCCTCCCTTTCCCCAGGCTTCCCTCCTCCTCCTCCTCCAACTCCACTGCACTTTAATGACCCGAACACAGTTAAAACTCGAGACTTGAAAACCCTGCACAGTTTCACTAATGATGTTTTGATTTGAATTCAAAAGACAAATAATTACCCCCATGGAAAATACTTTATATTTAACTTTTACACAAAAGCATTTCGCTTATGCAGCAAAGTCATAAAAAAAAGTTATAATAATGATAATTTGAACTAAAGTGGTATTAGAGTGAGGCCCTCAGGGCTGATGCCACTGAGTGAAGGATGAGCGTGTTGCACTAAGGGCACACTCAAAGTGTTCCTCATTAAGGACCGGGGGACGGGGTAATCACATATGGCCTGGCCCTTCAGCAGGCAATCAATATACGCTGTGGGACCATTAAGCGTTGTTAACTACCACATACCAGCCGTTCAGCGCTGTTAACTACCACACAACTACCCGTTTGTAGCGTTGACAAACGCACACACGCCCCACCGCTCAGCGCTGTTAATTACTACCACACACACCCCACCGCTTGGTGCTGTTAACTACCACACATCCCCCACAGCTAAGTGCTGTTAACTACCACACACCCCACCACCGGTTAGTGCTGTTAACTACCACACACCCCACCGCTTGGTGCTGTTAACTACCACACACCCCACCGCTTGGTGCTGTTAACTACCACACACCCCACCGCTTAGTGCCGTTAACCACCACACACCCCACTGCTTAGCGCTGTTAATTCCCACACAACCCACCGCTCAGCACAGTCTTATCGTACGCTTCACTAAATCTCCAAAACTAAAACGAAACAGCACGATACTCGTGGGAGTTTGCCAACCCCGCTCCTCCTAACATCAAATTGACGTGATGTAAACTTTGCCAGCAGAAGTACTCTCAAAACCCTGCAATGTTAATCATGTACACACTATCAAAAAATAAAAAGGCATCTCCCGGGTGGGTACGATGAATTTCGAAATGATCAATACGACTCGCGCGTTGTCTCAGTTGGGTTAGTGAGTTCACGTGAATGAGACTAAATTTATACTAATTATGGTAACCCCACTTTATAGTTATTCCCAAAGAAATATGGAATCAAAATACATATACATTTTATTCATACTTGTTGGTAGTTTCCCGCGTTAACGAGGTAGCGCCAGGAGCAGACGAAGAAAAGGAATCATTCGCGCACATACATTCTCTGTCGCTCGTAATGCACGGAAACCACAGTCTACTGACAGCACGTCGCCCCCTGTATACCACAGTGCTCAAATTCACTATCCTGTGCACGCCTTTCAAAAATTCACTTCTCTTGCGGAAAAAATCGACCGAAAGATAAAATTTATCATGGTCAATAACAGGATATGTCATTAGCAATCACGAGAATACAATATCATGAAACCACGGCTACCAATGTGAGGCCAAACCAATAGACATATCTCAAACGTCTTCGTATGTGATTTCACAATGTTTCACACAAAAAGTGTTAAGATACTTTTTCTTTTAACGTATGTACATAATATCGTAACGTTAAATGAACTCGGTGATAATTCCAACCCGACGTCATAAGACATCTGCAAGCACTTCACCCATAAAAATGTCGTATCTGCAAGCATTTCATCCTTGCTCATATATTGAAAAGCATCCTAACTTTGCCTATTCCTTCCTTGTTATTCAATTCGATCATTACTGCACATCCTCCGCAAACAGTTCAGTTACCATGTAACTTATTGTATCATCTATTCACTTGTATCCTAATCCTCGTAAACGCTCGATTCAAGCGACGTAATTCACTCGATCATTCAGGTCAAGTCTCTGTACACTAGTGCACTCTGGATCCTCTTTTCCGCTACCACCCTCGAGACAGACAGAGGCGCAAAACAATTAACTTTCTTACGTAAAAAAAGAAAAGAAAAAAATCGTAAAACAAATAAACAAAAGGTTAGAGACGGAATCATAATAAAAAAGTAAAAAATACTGAACACGGTATGAGATGCATGGGGGACTGGGAATAAAATTCGTGAACATAAACAATCAATCGACTCAGAGGAGAAAGTGAAAGAAATAATCCCAGAGGACTGTGACACAGTGGGAGTAAAGGAAAGAGAAAAAATCTGTGGTACAAACTTGGGCAAAGAAAACGGTGTTCGATAGGGACAGGAGATGAGGCTGGCTGGAAAAGGCAGATGGGGCTGGCTGGAAAAGGCGAACGTGGCTGGCTGGAAAAGGCAGATGAGGCTGGCTGGAAAAGGCAGATGGGGCTGACTGGAAAAGGAAGATGAGGGTGGCTGGAAAAGGCAGACGAGGCCGGTTGGGAGAGGCATGCAGAGCTGACTGGAAAGGAGACGGCCGGACTGGAAAGGTGGATGAGGCAGGCTGGGAAAGGGAGATGGGATGGCTCAGGATGAAGATAATTTTCACAAGAACGGGAAACAGGATGACTGGGAAGTGACGCAGGACGGACCAAAATGGGAGAGCAAGCTAGATGGGACGGATGACAGGTCTGAGGGACGGATGGCATGGGTGTACAGGCCTGTGGGACAGATGGTACGGCTGACAGGCCTGTGGGACGGATGGGACGGGTGTACAGGTCTGACGGACGGATGGGGGAGGGGGTCACGAAGAGAGGCAGGGACACGAGGCGAGGAGGAGGAGGAGGAGGAGGAGGCTGGAGAAAGCGAAGCGGCCAATTAACGTCAGGGGTCAGATCGATCACGGACACCTGAAGACTATCAGCCGGCGGCCTGATTTGATTTACTGCGGCCACTCTCCATTTCCCGGAGTGACCGTGTATCATCCCCGTCTCGCGTTCCCACCCACATGTCCTCGACCCCCAGCAGGAGGGGGACGGAGGATGTGGGCCACCTTTATCCATCCCATCCTTCCCACGTACGTACGTTACCATCCCACCCTCGCCCTCTCCACTTCCCATCACATCCGCGCTATTTCCTTTACATTTCCTTAACTTCCCGTCCATCTGCTGCGCCCTTGGGAACACCTCCTCCTCCTCCACTTATAGTCCTTCTGCCTCCACTCCTCCAACCCTCCCTCACACAACCAGCCTTCTCCTTCAATACGACTCTAGCCGTCGCAGGAAGACGTCGCGAAGCCTAATTTTGAAGATGAGGTCTTTTCGGTCCCTCCCAGAACTGCAGACGAGCAATCTTCCGTGACGAAGGGCAGAAGTGAACCCCTGCGGTTATGGGCGCTTCACCTTCCAGGGAAAAACGCCAGTGATCCTTTTATGACATATCACTGACGACGTAAAAAAAAAATAAAAGAAGAAGAAGAGGAAGAAGAAGAAGAAGAAGAAGAAGAAGAAGAAGAAAGGCGCATGGAGGTAATGGCGACTGAGGCTCTGCTGGAGGAAGACTCTCCTGACGAAGGCGGCAGCGACAGACCGACGACCACGACGACCACCACTCCCTCCCTTCGGCCCCTTGGCCATGGCCGGGGACCTAGGGGAGACCCACCACATACTGCCCCTCTGAGAGGCTGTTGCCGAACGTGAAGGAGTTCTGGAGACCCAATCAGGGGGAACACGAGGTCCCACCTCATGTAGGTAAAATTACTGACCAGGGATGGAACCAAACTGAGAACATGAAGCTAATCTACGCAAACTAAACCAGCTCAGGAGCAACGCTACTCCAACAGCATGAAGGCAGGTCCTGTCATAGGGCCACTATGGTCCAGTAAGAATAAAAAAAAAGGGGGGAGAATATGATTCAGCCTCGCCTCTCGAGACAAGATCCTGGTACGGTTCACCGCAGGCAGGCCAGCACCCAACGTCAATATCAGCTGCCCCGGTATTGGGGGAAAGCCACCACCCTCGAGTGTCTGCAAGAAGTGGCAATCACTGCCACCACGATTCCATCGCGGTCCGGCATGATGCAAAGGGGTCAGGTGGGGAGGAAGGAGGAGGGAGGGGCGGCAGGCCGCCGCACAGAGGTGTCGGGGGTCTGACAGGTGGGTAAGTGATCAAAGGAGTGGACGGGTGGACCGGTCGGTCCGGTCCAGTGGGTGGAAGATCAAAAGGGGTGGGTGGATGGGTGGGCGTCCTCACAGCTGGGAGGGTCGATCAGGGGTGCGGATGCGTGGCTAGGAAGGCAAAGCAGGTGGACAGCTGGACGGTTGGGAGAGGGGTGGTCAAAGGGATGGGTTGGTGGCTAGGGGGAAGGAAGGTTCAGCGGTTAGCCATAACAGCAGATGACCCAACGGATGAGGAGAAGGATAGGTAGGTGAACTGTAACGAGCCTGGATGATAACGGACGGAAGGGATGGATGAGTGACCGAAGAACAGGCGAGAGACCGGAAACGTGGTGGGTGAGTAAGTTGAACACGAGGTGGGTGAGTGAACAGAGGTCTAGTCTGGTGGTGGCTGGGACAGTGGTCGCGCTGGATGACGAGGAAAGACGGATGAGTCGTACGGTTGGATGGATGGATATGGCCAACCATGCCGGTGCGTGCGAAAAACTAATGGATGGATGACCGAAACAGATGGGGGCTAGACAGACAGGTGGATAGCCTAGCCTGGGATGTGGGAGGGGTGGAGACGGGAGAGTAGAAGAGGGGGGAGGTGGGGTGTGTACAAGGACAGACAAACGGACAGTCAGACGTCGTCTAATAATGTAAACGTTTCTTAGAAGTCGTCTTTATCAATAGTATCTTCCAAATGAACCGACAACTCCACTGGTAAAAGAGAGAAAAATAGAAAGAAAAAACTTTGATGAAATAAATAAACTAGTCCTCACACAGCAGCAGTAAGAAAATAATCCACCCCCAAGAGAGGAATTCCTCTCGACCAAACCTTCTGGAAGAAAGCCATTCCGGGGAGTACACGAGCGAGCAAGGAAGGTCCTGGGAGACGCGGTGATCAGGCCCGGGGCCAAGCCCGCTAATGGACAGAGGGAGCTGCCAGGCTCCAGCAGCCAAGACTCACCACCAGCTCTTGTCGGACCCCAGAGTGTCTTCGGCTGTTTAGCGCGCTTTACATACTGGCCCATCGCGGCCGTGTGCCGTTGACTCTCTGTACCTAATACCACCGTGTGGCTCACACTGCAGCCAATCATTGCTCTGTTACGCAATCTGTCATCAATCTCTGTCCAGTTACGCCCGGTTTACACACTGGCCGATCACATCCACGAGGAGACACCTTCTGCCCATCGCCTGACCAGAGCGTTAAAATTATTCACAAGAGAGCCACTCACCCCTCTAGCTCGACCAATCACAGACCAATGAAGAGCCACTCACTCCCCCTCCCACTCGACCAATCACAGCCCCCTTGGTGAAGCAGACACTGCGGCTTCTTACACCTGCGATGCGGCCAACGACAGAAGCCACTAACGTCCCTCGTCTGGCCGGTCATTATCCAAAGCGTAAAACTTGGACGGGCTGGTTAGTGGTGGTGTGGGCTGATGGCATCGTGAGCCGGGCCGTCCTGGGGGGAAATCGCCATCACAGGTCAACACAGAGGATACAGTCTCAAGGCGAACCCCTCGAGACGAACGTACAATAATCAAAGCTGAGAATCTGTACTTCGGGAAGCCAGCAATGTACCAGAACTCAAGAGTGCAAAAGCTACGTTGATTTACGAGAAGGAAACAAATTTGAATGCTTTAGAGCAATGACGATAGCTTCGCATATTACTTTGGCAACCTTCACAATTTTATATTCAGGCAACGGCAATATGATTCCCGTGAATTACCTTGCACAAAACTGCGCAGGTAATTCAATAATAATGACACGAACTTGATCAAGAACTTACAGCATTACGCTAGTGCGAATGGAAGTTTTTACGGCTCCCTCCGGAGTCGTCAAAAATGCCAGATTCCTGCTGCAGCAATTTTCATACTGGCGAGACCGTTTCGCCATTATCTTTTTGCCGGCGTCCGGTAAAGGACGCATATTATTATTATTCTGCCGGTGGCCATCAGGACCATAAAGTCAATAATGAAGTAACAAACTGCTTTAGGCAGTATCTTACCGTCTCCATGGCAGGGAGCCCACAATGGGTGGGTCAATGCGGTTTTCTAACAAGCCTCTTTTATCAGTAACTCACTCTGTAGTAGGGCCTGTTAAGTGGAAATATGGACAATATATTAAAAGTATTTCATGAGATTTAAATTCTTGAGCCTTCGCATAAAAAATGAGTAAAGATGAGTCAGTTGCCGATAAACTAGTATCTTCTGCAAGCGACGGCAGCTCATCGAGCCAACCACGAAGTGGTTCGATTCCGTCAGTCGACAATCCCAACCGCCGACACAGTTGCTCGTTCCGCGTTCACTACAGTTCCGGAATGAACAACACCTGTCAAGTCCTCTCCTGAATCGTAGAACATTAAGCTGGATCGACCTAGCACTAAAGTTCCGACTCTCGCCCGGTGAGAAATTGAGACAACGAACCACTTGGGTCGTGAGCTCGGACCGAAACAAGTACTTGAACCCTGTACATCTTCCCGGCAAGTCTGGGCATATCAATGCCAGGAACACCTTGCCGAAACCTCAAGAACCTTAGCCCCAAAGGTCGCCAGCCTCCTCTTCTCCTCCTCCTCCAGAAGGGGTCATCGGAGGGCGCCCCTCCCCCCTTTACAGGTCACTCCCGCCGGTTGTCACCGGCCACAATGGGATGCAGGGACACCCCTCCAACTCCCAACCCCATCAGGAGCCTCACGCTCAAATCTCAGTATCGATTTTCGGTTGACAATACGGCTGGGTGTCGTATCGACAACACAATGCTGGGTGGCACACGCCGCCGCCACCTCCACAAGCGACGCCCCTGCCACCAGGCAAGAAGACCCTGCTGCCACTGATGGCATTTCCTTGTCCCGTCTGGGAAGGCGAAGGACTGGCTGCTGCCGAAGACTCTCGAGGCGATGCTGGTGACGGGAGGCAGGAAGGGGCAGAGGACGGGTAAAAACAGAAGACTTGCTGCTCCTGCAGACGGTGATGACGACGACGACGACGACGAAGTGAGGGATGTCAGTGTGTTATGAAGACCCAGCTGTACTCGGGGTTGCACTTACCACCCAGGGCGATGTTGCCACACCTTTAAAGACGACAGTGATGTTGACGTTGCAGATCAAGATGATAATTTTTGACAGTATGAAAAAAAGTGAAATGGAGACAACGACTGGGCTCTCAAGACTTCTTACGATGGGGCGAAAAGGTAGAGGGGGATCGAGGAGGAGGAGGAGGAGGAAAAGAAAATGATGACGCCTCTCATTGGAATTCGAAGATGTGAAGAGAGAACTGATGTCCTTCATTGGAATCCGAAGATAGGAATGGCTGTGGTAGTCATGGGAATGGCGGCGGGAATGGTGGGGAGTGTGTGGTGGTGGTGGTGGGGGACGAATGTCGGTGATAGCTTCAAATTTAAACCTTGAGAGAAGAGGAGGAGGAGGCGACTGTTCTCAATATGGCTGTCTCTCTCTGAATTTTTCTCTCAGCGTCCCTGTTTTCCACAAGGCTTCCATTTTCTCTTACGGCTAAAATGACATTCTTTTTGGACACCGAGTCACTTCAACAAAACCTGTGGTGCCCTTCAGAGGCGACTCCACCACGTTTCTGTACGTTACCTAAACCGCCCGTGCACTTCGGCTGCCTTTTCCCCATCTAGCCGGAATAAACGCTGCCACTCTCACAGCTCATCAAAGCAGTTCCTAATCGCGCGAGCACATGCTATGAATAATTAATATTTTCGGCGATGCCGATATTAATTTCAATGGGTAAAAAAAAATTATAGTTCAGTCTGGGAAAAGAGAAAAAATATATTGGTGTGTGTGTGTGTGTGTGTGTGTGTGTGTGGTGGGGGGGGGGGGGGCCATGAGCAAGGGGGTGTGAGCCAGCAATTCCCCAGCTGAGACACCGCTAATTCAACCCGAGGCAACGAGGAGGCGAACTTGGTAAGGCATAGCCATCTGGGAGGCGCTCCGCAACACGGGCTGAAACGCCAGGGAAAATTTATGCAGGACTTGCGAAACCCAGCGATGAAATATCCCAGAACGTGGCAGTATGCAAGGAAACTGTCAGAACGAACGATGTAACAGAAACTACGAGGACGAGTGAAAAACATGAGGACTCGTGGTAGGTGATGGAATTTGGCGAACGACAAGCGGGAAAGGTGCTGTAAGAGCGAAGAAATGTCAGCCACTGAAACAAGAGAAGCTCGTGGTATGCAAGTTCTTCGTCCAGGCAAAACTAATACGTCAGATGTTCCATTCTGACTTAGCAAATGACTGGAAAACATAATCGTGGATGTGGTGGTTCTCTCCCCGTCCCCCATCGGCAGGTAAACCACCCCAATGGCACAGTCGGAAACTCCTCCCATTCCACGGGCAAGCCACCCTGAAGAGTCAGGCTGAGGCCACAGACCATCATAGCGACTGTTTGTTGCCGTCTTGCTGAAGTCGTACCAGTCGTACCGTTGTTAACGTTAACGGAAGGACACGGGGCGGCTCCTCCAAGACGGTTGGCAAGAGTTGAGGAACAGACGACGTCACTCAGCGAACGCAAGTCGGGGGCTCAAAGAGAGGCCAGGGTTCGGGCAGAACGAGTCTAGGGATATGACATGGGGTTCACGCTGGATAATCTGGCCGGCGAGTAATGAGTTCAGTCTAATGCGACAGGTCGGGGAGAATTCTCCGGCAGAGGTCGAGGCTGGAGGCGTGGGCAACAGAGGATCCACGATCCGTGAAGGCCAACGCGCGCTCTCTCTACCTGTCATATACCCCGGGCGAAGAGGAGAGGCGTTTTCTCCGACGCAGACTGACCACATACGGGTTGGGAGGGGAGGGCAAGTACTGACACACTGCCCCTCACTCCCTCGAAGAGAAAAGAGAGAGGAACTACTACTACTTCTACTTCTACAACTATTACTACTTACATGCTGCTGATGTGTACAATGTTGCTATACCTGCCGCTGTCTCGTGGTTGTATTTGTTTCAACTTTTTATACCGTCGTTGATTACTGACTTTTTATACTGTCGTTGTTTACTGACTGTCATGTTTACTGCCACTGATACCGACGTTTTTGCTTTTTTTTTTTTCACTGTCGCCCTTGGTGCTACTACTGTCGCAGTAGAAGCCACCGTCTTCAAGGTCCTTCTGTGTCCGCATCGGCAGGTGAATCAGCGAATCACAACCTGTGATTCCTCTACGTCCACATCAGCTGGTGACTCTCAAATCACCGCTGGTGTTCTGTCTTCCAAGCACCATCTAGTTCATCGCGATAGTCTCCCGCCGAAGTGCCATCTCTGATCGTCTTTCAACGAGGGTACCGACATCGTCATCCTACAACACCAAATGTCATCACAGCTGTCCTCCGTCTATCCTAAATCCTGTGTTCCTCCCCAACACCTTCACCCGACGTCATACCGCCTGAAAGTTATCCTCATTCATCCTCTAACGCCACTGACCCGGTCCTAAACCTCTCCTCTCCCTCCCTCACTCCAGGCAGCCCTAGACTTGCCGGGCTCCGCCACCGTTATCAGCCCGAACGTGAGTGGGCACCTTCCTTCCCTCCCTCGACACGTCTCCTATCGCCCGCATTTTTTCTTTCCCCCCCTCGAGCATCAACAGCTGAAGAAATCCGAAGTTCCTTATCTCGCGAAGAGGAGGAACCCCTGCAGAGTCCTCCAGTTGGAGGCGGAGATCTCTTATCTCCTGCTGAGGTAACTCGCACCCGAGCGCCACCCTGATACCGGATCTGATGACTGACACGGGCCTAGCCTTGGTACTGCTGCTGGTACCAGCAGTCCGACCCTGCTACAGGTACTGCTGACGACACCCTGGAACTCGTGGTGCCCTGGGACTTCATCACAAGTGTTTTGGATCTGGTGACGACGTGAGCCCGATATGAGGACACGACCCCGTATTCAAGATCCGATAATCATCATCTTGAATTCCTCTGAACTTCCACAACTCACACGATAATCACCTTGAAGTCCTCTGAACTTCCATAACACACACACAAACACACATGGGACGTGAGGGTCACGACCTCTGGATTTACAAACGAGCCCTTCGATACCCCCTGGGAGGGCATGTTCCACTCGTACATCCTCCTCTGCCAAATGCACGATTCAAGCACAATCTTCCCGCGCTCGTACGTACATGCGGTCCAAGACCGAGATGTTGGGACACAAACCTCTGAAACGTATGCAAGGTACACGCGAGGTGAAGGTAAGGTCCTAAATCAAGCGGTGAGAGCAGACCTCCCAAACCATCGTAAGGTATATATATGTAAGGGAGGGTGTCAGGTCCTGGGCAAAGCTATGGGGGTGTAGAAAGACCTCCGAAACCCTCGTGAGACATACGTATGGAAAGGGGATACTTTTACGCTGCCCAAAGACGAGGTGAACGAACGATGTGTATACACTGTTGAGGGGAGACGAGGTCCCCCCACAAGGCGGTAGATAGAGGTCTACCGTCCCAGCCGAGTCCCGCTATGTGATAAAATGGACAGGCGAGGAAGACTTACACGTCCGTGGCAAGATGAACCACAAATGGAATTTCGTGCTGGGCGATGATGCTATATAGAGTTTGAAAGGGTTGGACCATATATATACCTTTTTACGAGGTGACGCAGCAGCGGTCGGGTGGGAAATACGGCGAGATACGTCGAGGGGAAAGAAATGTGTGTAATCATTTCTTTATCACAGTAACCGACATGGCGCGGGCAAAACATACACCAATCATTGTCATCTCATAGGAAAGGAAAATGGAAAAACAATTAAGAATTTAATCAGAGTTCCTCTGGAACTCGTAGAAATGAGTCTTATAGGTATAAAGGTTATTGGAAGCGGGAAAGTTGGAGAAAAAAGGGGAGTTCCAAAGTTTTGCTCTTCGAGGAAAAGAAGACGTATCATAACGGTTAATCCTCGAGCAACTATTCACCAGCAAAAAACTATGGGAAGCAGCAATAGCCAGACAACAATAAAAAATTCAATTTCAAAACCAATGTACACAAACTTTGGGTACTGGGTCTATGCACTTTCAGGGTATGAGAACTTCCCGATGTCTTGAGAGACAGATGGACACCATTCCCCCTTTGGGGAGGCACTGCACCAGCAGGGCTGGACCCCCATGGTATGGCTGCTGGGAGATGGACAGAGGGAATGAAGGACAGTGTATTAATGAATACAGGGACAGAAGAGGGAAAGAGGACGGAAGAACGAAACGGGATGGGAACGGGTGAGAAAAAAGGCCCATGTACGGAAAGAGAATGGGAATGCAAGAGGAAACTGAACGGATGGGAGAGACCACACTCGAGCAGCGGGGACAGACTGGAGGAATGGAATGGGCAAGACGCCACTGGAACTGAAGGGATAGACTGGATGAAGGACAAGACAAACCAGTCTCTCTCTCAGACGAGCCCAACCACCACCACCCAACCTCCCCTCCACCTCGCACCCCCGTCCAATCCACCACGCCACCCACCCTCGGCCAAGTCTTGTACTGGAAAGATAAGAAACTTAAGACGCGGTGCATTTTTTTTCCCCCACCGACTCGGGATTAAGCAGGTTTATGAGGCATGAATATCACTTGGGGTGCGGTTTGTCCCTCCCCCCCCCCCACACCCCCACCTTGCCGCTGCCAGAGAGAGGAATAACCCCCCCCCCCCCACAAAAGGACCAGAGACGCGTGCGTACCAGCAGGTCATCCAGGTAGGTGTTGTTTCGCCCATACGTACGATCCTCCACTTCCTACCTTACTATCTCTCCGTCTTCCCCTCCCTCAGGGTGCTCTCTCCCTCTCTAAGGTAGGTAGTCAAGTGGTAAGCAGCCAGACAACCATACGCCCTCCCGGACGTATATATATATCACCGGTCGACGACGCGAGGGCTGCGCAGTGAGACGGCACTTCAGTGGCTGTCAAGTTTCGCTTCTTTGGCCCCCCCAGGTAAGCATCCTTGTCTTTGTAGACTGCTGGCTCTCGGTCCACAAACGATACAAAACGATCCGTCACACACAACAACGCCCGTCAACACACAACTCACACGACACGCCCTTAGCAACCCCTAATCTTTTCATGCGGTGCGCGCCACGCGCCAGCCCCGCATTGTGGCAATGTCTCGTCGTAACTACTCTTGAGTCAGTATTCTCTTAAACACAGAAGAGCTAATACCTCCTGAAGGTACCCTGATGCAGTATAGCAAGATGACAGACTATAGGAATACAGTCATTCAAGATGCGTTTCTTTTCAATGTGCACACACACACACCGAGCGGGCCACACGTCACCGCCCTTACCTTGACCAGTCAGCGGACCGTCCCTGGCATTCCCAAGGGCGCCTCTCGTACTCCTATGCAGGGATACGTACCGACCCATCCGTCTGCAGAGGAGGAGGAGGAGGAGGTGGTCTCAGGTGCACACAACTCCCTCCTTCCCCCTCCCCCACCCCCAGAGCTGGTGGGAAGCCAGCAATCTTCCACTCCGCAACACCAGATAATTCCGGGACAAAAAGGGAAGAGAGACAAGAAAGAGAGACAAAAAAAAAAGAGAGAGAGACAGGCGATACGGCGAGACGGGTCGGTTAATGGGAAGCCCTTGGAAGGTGCAGACGCTGGGGCAGGTGTGTGCGTGCGGTCTCCACACGTGTGTGGACACAGGTGTGCGCGTGCGGTCTGCACGTGTAGACACAGGTGTCCCTTCGCGTCACGAGACGAACTAAATTTAGCAAACGCGTGCGTTGTTTACACACACACACACACACACACACACAAACATATCCCAACCTACGCCAGGTACCTATTCATGGACCAGTCTCGGGAGGAGGATGAACACCTGGGACTGGCTGTGGGCCCACTGCCGCGCCAGGATGATTCCAAACCCGGAGGACTCGCGCGTGGATCATGGCCAGGTGTGTGTGTGTGTGTGTGTGCGTACGTACGTACGTACGTACGCACGCGCTCAAGTGTGTTAATAAACCAAAACTACCACAAGACATCAGCTGATGCAGCACCGTGGAAAAAAAAAAAAAAAAAAAACGCGTGAAATAACGTTAATCAACACTGCAACAACCGCTCCAACTGACCCCGTCTGGTGTCGGGAGATACACAGGGCGGCAGCAGCAGAAGCAGTATGGCCACCAGGAACACAATGGCGGGCAAGCAGACAAAAGCGGCCCCTAACAACATGGGCGGGAAGGACAAAAAGCGCATGGGAAAAGCGGTGGACGCGCGCAAGCGGCGAGACGACAACAACGAGACGGCTGGCAACGCTGCCCATACAACCCCCAGGGAAGGTTTCTATTTTTCTGGGGGGGGGGGGTTACATGCTGTTTGGTTAGAGGAACCCCAAAGGCTTTTTTTTTTTCTGGGTGTTTAAATGCTGTATGGGGGCGGAACCCCCTAGATTTTATTTTTTGGGGGGTGCGTTTAAATGATGTATGGTGGGCGAAACCTCCTACTTATTTTTTTGGGGAAGGGGGTTTAAATGCTGTATGGTGGTCGGAACCCCCTAGATTTTTTTTTGGTGGTGGGGTTTTAAACGCTGTACGGGGGGAGGGCGGGCGGGCCAGCCGTGAATGGCCGTGCGACCTGCATAATAATAATAATAATAATAATAATAATAATAATAATAATAATAATAATGAAAATAATAATGATAATAACAATAATAATAATAATAATAATAATAATAAATAATATTAATAAAAATAATAATAAAAATGAAAATAATAATAAAAATAATGACTAATAATAATAATAATAATAATAATAATAATGATAATCCTACAGTCAATAAACAAAACATCCAAACACCTGCCAACTAATGACGTATTTGATCACAGAGCCACACATGTAGTGAGAATGTATATGACTGAATCACCTCTAAATTACCCGAATGTGGTCACGATCACTCGACTGGTGATTATTATAACTTGATGGCGACGGTCTTAATGACACCTGGCAGTCTATGGGCTTAGAGCCTAAATAACCCGACAGAAAATAAAAAACACCGACTACAAAAAATAAACAGCAAAAAGAACTATTCCAGCTGAAATTTCACATCAAAAAGACACCAGTAAAATCGGTGGTGAACTACTACTCCGTCCTCTGATGAAAGTAAGAATCATGAATAACACTTGGGAAGGAACGTGATCAAAACATCAGGCAAACCCCCACCTCTCCCTCCAAGGCCTCCCTCGTAGGCCAGCCTATCACCGTCCCGACACACACACACACACACACACATTCACAAAGCCTGTCGCCTTATGCAAAGCATCACAGGGGGATGGAATAATTATACAGTAAACTTTTACCTCCCAAACTTAATGATATCTACTTTGGGACTCGGCCTAGGGAAAAATATTACACCAGCCGAAGAAAAAATAGTCGAAAAAGAAAAAAAAATCTCAAAAGTTCCCGCTCAAAAAAGTACCAAACTCATTTATATGATAAAAAGTCGAAGACGGAGAAGGATAAAAGCTCCAAGATGGATGGATGTTGTGAAAAGCTTACAGGGCATTAAGTGACGTATGGTGAAGAAGATGGTGACGTATGGCGAGGGAAATGGTGACGTATGGTGAGGAAGAAGGTGACGTATGGTGAGGAAGGTGACGTATGGTGAGGAAGAAGGTGACGTATGGTGAGGGAGAAGGTGACGTATGGTGAGGGAGAAGGTGACGTATGGTGAGGGAGAAGGTGACGTATGGTGAAGAAGATGGTGACGTATGGTGAGGAAGGTGACGTATGGTGAGGGAGAAGGTGACGTATGGTGAAGATGGTGACGTATGGTGAGGAAGAATATGACGTATGGTGAAGAAGAAGGTGACGTATGGTGAGGAAGAAGGTGACGTATGGTGAGGAAGAAGGTGACCTATGGTGAGGAAGAAGGTGACGTATGGTGAGAAGAAAAATGGTAGTGTTATGATGTGCATGGCAATGCTGATCTACGGTGCCAGATGTATGGTGTGATAGAGATGGTGAACATATAGTGTCAGGGATGGTGACGCCGCAGTGCAGTGGAGGCACAGATGGCTATATCAATACGGCATCCGGTGGCAAAGACGACGAAGGTTACACAGCGTCGCGGTCGTGACTCGAGCTCTCCTAAACCTCTCACCCCTCGAGAGGCACTACTCAAGATCGACCTCGGGGTGTACTGAGGGCCTCCCATAATCAGCCCGGGGGTGCTAGAGGCGTCCGACCGTTTCTCCTCCTATTCGACTGTCACACGGAAATCGACAGTAAAAGTGAGCGACTCGACCCCAAGTAAACCTTTTGCCAGACGGGAGAGAGAAAAAAAAAATCAACCTTGAGGTTCCATTTAAGAATATAACATTCACTAGATTTTCTTTGATGAGTTCTTGAGCTCCAACCAGTACCAGTGAGAACCTTGGGTGGGCAGAAATACCAGGTACCACTCCAAGACTCTACTACTGCCTGATGGTATCCGTTGTGAAAGTGGTATTTAGGCAGTGGGCCCTCCTCAGTGGTGGCTGCAGTCATAAACAGTGGCACTCTGTTACATACAACAGCTTGGACTGTGATAATGGCACTGCTGGCGATGGCAGCAGTGAGGAGAGGCAGCAGTGACAGATATCACGATGATGCAGATGAGGTCAATACTGGTGAAGGAGATGAGGACAATGCTGGTGACCTCAACGCTGGTGATCTGAACGGTGACTGTGACAGTGGTGACGCAAGAAAGGCCAATGCCTGTGACATATCACTGGTGGCGTTGGTGGTACAGGCGATGGAGACGAGAGCAAATACTGGTGTTGGTGATAATGATGGAGAAGGAGAGCTGCTGGTGATGGAGAAAGCGAGACTCCCTTAAAAAAAAAAAAAAAAGGCTTGTGAACCAACTATCGTCTTTATGGCCGGCTTTAATACCCAGCGAGAGGGAACATAAGACACCGGCAGGCCCCGAGGCGCAACTGAACTATGGGTGCCTCATCTCCCACTCCCTACATCCCCCTCCTATGTTACTTAGGGGGTCACTGAACCCTAACGCTCCTTCCCTCCCTCCTTCAGCTAGCCCAAGCCTCTCTCAACCACTTCGTCATGATACCATCACAATCTCTCTCGCCACAGAGAACAAACCATATACATGATTCTGCAGTGTTCACACATCCCCCATAGACACCAATTAGTCCACAGCTACCTCATCAACTGCCACGTTGCTTCAGCGGGTCTCCACGCATCCTGACCCCATCCCCGTACGTCTTCGACCCTGCTAACTACCAAACACGTCAGGCTACAAATTAAATAACTAAAAATCTTCGTTTATCAACCACATCCTTCAGTCTCATTTCATCATCAACCACACCAACCAGCGTGCAACATTATTACATCAACCAGTCCATAATCTCGCAACATCAACCAGTTTATCAACCATACCAAATACCTGCTCTCCTCTAGACCTTCACTATTAGCTCTCTGACCTTCCTCTGGCGCGGTGACCGAGTCCGAGACGCATATTCTAGATTTGGCCTTATGTAAGCGTACGTTATCGTGACCCCCCAACGACACAGCAACCCTAAGACGTTGCAATCTCAGTATATCGAAGCCCCAGGATCTCGTAATTGTACGATGTCGTTACCCCAAGACGTCGCAAATATCTGATATAACGATCCAACCATCAATACATCACAATCCGAATCAACAACTCACAACTTAACATCCCTGCACCATCCTGGATCTAGCGATTCCCATCACGACGAAAAATATTCAAGATTCGAACCCACAAACACGTGGTACAACGCAGTATCGTTCAAATGACGCAACTCACACGGCGGGAGGGGAGTGCGAATCAACGACAGCCCGCAAGGTGGGAAGGGGGAGACAAGACTCAACGACAAAGCTACTCGGTGGAAAGGGGTAGGCGACACTCAACGACAACCCACTGGTGGGAGAGGTTAAGACAACGACAACCCATTCCGCGAGACGGGGCGAGACTCAGCGACAACCCATTTGGAGGGAGGGGACAAGACTCGACGACAACCCATTTGGTGGGAGAGGACAAGACTCAACGACAACTCACTGGTGGGAGGGGTTAGGGTCACGACAACCCATTTGGCGAGACGGGGCGAGACTCGACGACAACCCACTCTGTGGGAGGGAGGAGAGAGAGAGACTCGACGACAAAATAACAATTCTCCTCTAACGTAACAAGCAGCAGCCGTTACCCTGAACACCGTTATTAATACAACCGGCGACAGGCCCGCCGCCAACAATGGGGAGGAGCGGAAAAGGCAAATAATAAGACAATGGGGAGGATAAAGTGGGGAGAAGACGCGAGGAGAATGGGGGAGGCGAGGCGTGAACCACCGCGTCAACACAAAGGTGGCGTTGGGGGCCCTCCTGCACCGTCTTCGGCAGGCGCGCTAAAACCCCAGGAGATGGCGAGGGAGGAGGAGGAAAGAGGAGGAGGAGGAGGAGGAGGAGGAAGGAGGAAGAAGAAGGTAAGGGGGAGGAAGGGGGGAAAGAGTAGGGGAGAGAGATGTGATAGTGTGAAGGATAATGGAAGAAGAGGTAAGCGTAGCAGACACGCCATACACTCGGGAGATGAGGAAGGAGGAAGAAGAGAAAAGGAAAAACGAGGAGACGAAGAGGAGGAAGCGGAGAAAGAATAATGGAGGAAGGAGAGGCGAATGTGGGCGACGGAGACACGGGAGACGAATGCCCTCGTGAAGACAAAACCCAACGGGACAATAACTGAAGGAAGGAAGGCTGTAAGGCAACACTAGAAAAAAAAAAAAAAATATGAAGTCTACCACACTGGGAAATAAACACGAAGCAGATGCGCAACAGAAACAGAAACGGCAGCAGCACAAAAAGCCACAGCAGCAGCAGCAGAAAAAAAAAATACATTTTCAACGTGAAAGATTACACAGCTGCCTACAAATGCACGATACGGTAACTTGCACACGAAACGGCAGCACGACTGGAAAAAAAAACAAAATCATCAACATTTCCACAACAGAAGAGAACAACAGGGCAAATAACGGTACAACAAATCATCAAAAAAAAAAAAAACAAGAGACGGGGCAAGAGAAGATGCACGGACCCCAGACACCGCAAGGGGAGGGAGAGAGAGAGAGAGAGAGAGAGTTCAGCCCCTTAACTCTCTGTAAGGAGACGAAATGACCGACTTCCTGCTGTTGTATGGGGCCCGTCTATGGCTGTGCCACACTCCATTTGTCCAAATGTCGGCCCCTGCGCCGCTCTTTACCGCATAAACAAGGTTGTGCCGCCTGACACAGTTGAGACGTACGTAAAAGAAAAAGAAAATATGGAATATGAAAAAATTAACACCCGGTGGGAGCATCGAAGGAGCAAAATGATAGAGTACGGGTGTATAAAAGGGAGAGAGAGACTGGGGTGAGGTAATGGGGAAAAGGCGGAAGAGGAAGCGAGATATGGAACAGGAAAGGGGGGGGGGGAGATTTCCCAATCCGTCAATTTCGCCATGCACTGGGGATGATGCGTAGTCTCGAGTGGTCTTCAGGATACTGTCTTACGAATGTGAGATGATGGCTTGACGGGGCCATCACTCCCGAAGGAGTCCGGACCCGCCGCGTTCTACGGGCGCACTACTTCTTCGTCCTCAGAACGTTAGAAATATCCTTGGCTCAGCTCGCGGACCGAGAACCTGAAGTCCATGGTAGCCACAGAAACACCAAACTGACGCGAACCACACGAATACTTGTTTCTGGAAATGTATGCATGTGGGTCTATGAATACATTCATAATCTGAGGGGAAGGGGACGCGCGAAGGAAAATGGAAGAGGGGAAGCAATCAAGGTGTCAGGTTCTAGGGAAGTAATTGTGCGTCAACCCTTCCCTCTCGTGCCTTCATCTATGCCCGCAATAAATCACATTCTGCCCAGACGAAGACATCGCCATCCACACACTAATATATATTTGTCTGTCGGTTTTACAAACCGGCCAGTAAACACGAACGACCAAGAACTTCATTGGAGGTCAGTCGTATAGCCGTAGCTCCGTTGAGGCGTGGCTCTAGCAGCCAATGTAAGGTAGGTGTATGCTCCACAAACCATGGAAGGCCTGGCTGGCCCCTTCAACTTGGCCAGGTATATAACCATTACAGACTGAATATGGTATTGGCGAAGCCTCTGACTATATGGCTTGTTAAGAAGGGAGGTGAAATCCTCATCAGATGAAATGCTGTGAGGCTTGTGAGGGGATATTCCTAATGACACATCGAGAAGAAATTATAAGCGAAGTGCTCGGTGCTGGCAACAGAGCCCCAGCGTTAGGTATAGGCTACGTGTGGCTGGTTATGAAAATGATGGTGGGAGTCTGCCGGTGGAGGTCGGCGAGGAAATGGGAGGTAATTGTGACCCTGAGGCTTGGGTAATGGTGGGCGTTTGGGGGAGGGTG
>JAYMFT010113522.1:0-13448 GCA_038088735.1 Panulirus argus
TCTCTCTCTCTCTCTCTCTCTCTCTCTCTCTTTCTCTCTCTCTCTCTCTCTCTCTCTCTCTCTCTCTCTCTCTCTCATCTTCCTTCAGTATTCACAGCTCACGGTGCTCATGCTCATACTTCTTCACTGTAATTTTAACGGAACCTTCACCTCAAAGCCCTGGTTCATGAACGCCATTTCCCGGTTTATGTTCCCACTGAAATTCTTTAGTTCTGTACAGGGTCTGCGTTTATAACATCTCTTTGAAGTCTAAGTTTACTTTATCTTTTTTTTTCGATCACAATAAAAATACATGATATTTGTTTCTCCCAAATGGTGCACTATATGATATTCTCAATTTCGATGCTGTTATCTGTGAAGATATGACCAAGTCATGATGGTGTATCAGTCAATTTAATCCTAGTGTGTCCAGTAACATGCTGGTGTAGGACATTTTCCTCTGAGAACTTATGTCCCTATAACTCAACATGAGACTCTAAAGTCCCCCAGTCTTTCCCTCCATTACTGAAATTCCTAATTATCATTACTTTACCATTTTTAGAAAGCTGCGTGTTTTACTTCATGAACCATCATGATTGTTCCTTCAGTGTTATTTTTGTGTATATGTGATTATTTGACCAGTACGGGGAGGGAGTTTTACACTCGTGGGGCCCCCATCACTTTAACTTTCTCTACTATCGTAAATCTTTGTAAGCCTCTATATGCTCTCTGCACTCACAGTTTCATTATTTATTTTATTCCATTCATCCACCACTTTTATACTATAAAAAAGAATTCTTTATACTTTTTTTAAAAAGTATTTTGCTCTCACGTTATAGCCTTTTGTTATATTCTTGCATCTTTCAAAGACATATTTAAACCTCGTTGATCAGGTTACCCCTTACTCCTCTTTCTTCACTGGCGGACATATCAAAGGCCTCTAAACTTTCTCTGGTAAGTAAGATCTTTTAATGCTGGTACCATCTTTGTTGCCTTCTTCTGGATCTTCTCTGTCAGTTCAGAGTCTATATCATCTAACAGGATCTAAGCTTCGGGATTCTGTGTGTGAGAGGGACGTGGGAGTCGACATCATCCCTGTCGCCAGATCCCACATCAGGATATTGGAGGAGACAAATCATCTGCTGGCAGATATTAGAAAAGCTCTCAAGTACATGGATGAGGAAATATTTAGCAAGCGTTCACATCCTACATTAAGCCTAATCTGGAATATGCTTATCATGTCTGGTGACAGAGGAAGGCAAGAAAGGTATTACCAGAATAATGGAGAGCTGAGTTACAGAGAAAGGGTAGAAGCCCTAGATTTGCCCACCGTGGAAGAGAGTAGAGTAAGGGGTGACCAAGGTGATAACACAGACAATGAACAGTCCTCCGAAGATGTTGGGACAGATAAATCTGAGGATACAACATGAAATTAAGCAAGAAACTTGGTAAAAGAAAGATGTAAATGAGAACGTTTACGGTTTAAGAATGGAATAAAATGAACAGTGATGTAGAAAAAGTGGAGAGCACACCAGAAATTTAAGAGGTTGTACGACAGTAAAGAATGTTTAAGGGAGTGAAAAACTTCCTCCACGTACAATTATGTAATTACACACACACACACGTGCACTCTGTTATGTGTAAGGATACCGATGCTAGCGTCTGCCAGAGGCCAGGTTATGTACAACACACGTTACATAACAACAGCAGGAACTGTGACAATACTGTAAAGAGTACCAGAGACAAACGAAATAACAAACATCTTCAGCACCTTTGTTGTAATGCTGGTACACGATCCTCATTGGTCACACTGTACCATACTGGTGGTCAAAGAGGCTCGCTGGTCATGTGTCACGCACCACCAGACATCCATAACATGGAAATAACTGAGCGGACGACATTACTAGAACGAACGAAACTACCTGATAAGACCAAGGGAAAAAGTCATGAATTCGCGATAAGTGATTTTTTATTCATTTATCTATTTACTGATTACCCGGCAGGGGAGTGTGGAGGGTGATGGCTAGGGAGGCGTCTGGCAGCTGCTTTCTCCATATCTGCCACACCAAAGGGCAACCACGAGTACTTAGTCTGTCACACCCCAGAGCAACCAAAAGTACTTGGTCTGCCACACCCCAGGGCAACCACGAGTACCTGGTCTACCAGACCCCAGGGCAACCACGAGTACCTGGTCTGCCACACCCAACGGCAACCACGAGTACTTGGTCTGCTACACCCCAGGGCAACCACGAGTACCTAGTCTGCCACACCTCAGGGCAACCAAAAGTACTTGGTCTGCCACGCCCCAGGGCAACCACGAGTACTTGGTCTGCCAGACCCCAAGGCAACCACGAGTACTTGGTCTGCCACACAACAGGGCAACCAAAAGTACCTGGTCTGCCACACCCCAGGGCAACAAAGGAGTACTTGGTCTGAAACACCCCAGGGCAACCATGAGTACTTGGTTTGCCGCACCACAGGGCAACCAAGAGTACTTGGTCTGCCACACCCAAGGGCAACCACGAGTACTTGGTCTTCCACACCCCAGGGAAACCACGAGTACTTGGTCTGACACAACTCAGGGCAACAAAGAGTACCTGGTCTGCCACACCCCAGGGAAACCACGAGTACCTAGTCTGTCACACCCCATGGCAACCACGAGTACCTAGTCTGCTATACCCCAGGGCATCCACGAGTACTTGGTCTACCACACCCCACGGCAACTACGAGTAATTGGTTTACCACACCTTGGGGCAACAACGGGTAACTGGTCTGCCATGCCCCAGGGCAACCACAAGTACTTGGTCTGCCACACCACAGAGAAACCACGAGTACCTGGTCTGCCACACCCCAGGGCAACCACGAGTACCTGGTCTACCAGACTCCAGGGCAACCACAAGTACCTGGTCTGCCATACACCAGGGCAACCACGAGTACCTGGTCTGCCACACACAAAGGCAACCACGAGTACCTGGTCTGCCACACCCCAGGGAAACCACGAGTACCTGGTCTGCCACACCCCAAGGCAACCACGAGTACCTCGTCTACCACACCCCAGGACAACAACCGAGTACCTGGTCTGCCTCACCCTAGGCAACCACGAGTACCTGGTCTACCAGACCCAAGGGCAACCACGAGTACCTGGTCTGCCATGCCCCAGGGTAACCACGACTACTTGGTCTGCCACACCCCAGGGCAATCATGAGTACCTAGTCTGCCATACCCCAGGGCAACCACGAGTACTTGATCTGCCACATCCCAGGGCAACCACGAGTATCTGGTTTGCCACACCCTAAGGCAACCACGAGTTCTTGGTCTGCCACACACCAGGGCAACAACGATTACTTGATCTGCCAAACCCCAGGGCAACCACGAGTACTTGGTCTGCGACACCCCAGGACAACCATGGATACTTGGTCTGCCACACCCCAGGGCAACCACGAGTACTTGGTCTGCCACACACCAGGGCAACCAAAAGTACTTGGTCTGCCACACCCCAGGGCAACAACGAGTACTTGGCCTGAAACACCCTAAGGCAACCATGAGTACTTGGTTTGCCACACCTCAGGGCAACCACGAGTACTTGGTCTGTCACACCTCATGGCAACCACGCGTACCTGGTCTGCCACACCCCAGGGCAACCACGAGTACCTGGTCTGCCACACCCCAGAGCAACAACGAGTACTCGACTTGTCCAGACTTGGTATGAATACTTCTGCTCAGGACGGGCAGTCGGTATGAAAGCTGCCCGTTTCAGGCAGACCTGGCCAATCTACCACACGACTCAACAGAAACCAACCACACTGTGTGTGACAGGGTAAAGGAGGTCAAGAGGTGAGATCATCGACAACTCGGTGTCCTCGCGAACGGGAGTAGAGTGTCACAGCGTCGTTTCCCTTATGATAATTTGCCTTAGTCTCCCGCCCCAGTAACCGCTCCACACTGGAAATGTCACCCGCTACTGACCTTGGGCGCCACACGTTGACTCAAAGACACCAGTGTTATTATCTATGCCGTGAAATTCCGGGGTAAAGGTCATACACTTGATTAATTAGGGGAGGGCGAGGTCTTGCGTGGGTAAACACCTTTTAGAAATGCAATTTACATACTTTAAATGTTGATACCGTCACGGGAGAACCTCAGAAACTTTCTCCTCGTAAAAAGACTTTCTTAATTCCGCTACGTTAAAAATAAGGGCACTGGAACTCGTAAGTACGAAATTCACATGCAACATTATGACAGACACTTACTTGTGATATATGGTGACATATGTGGCTTGGTGAATAAGGTTCATGTTACTTAGTTGAACAAGGAGAGAGAGAGAGAGAGAGAGAGAGAGAGAGAGATATCTGTCGATAGCGGCTATCTGACCAACGTTTATCTAAGCTGCTGAAAATGTTATAGCTTTATTCATACCGCCTGAGAAGGATCGGTCACCCCAGCTGCAGCAGAGGTACTTACCTCAGTACCCCTCGGAGGGCGGCCTGGACTGGCTAATTGGTCAAAACCAGACGCACCGCCGACAAACACTTGTTGAGGTTAGTACAACCTGGCTCACGTCAGTGCTAGCGATCCTAGCTGGCCTGCCCAGAGGTTCCAACAGCAAGGAACGGAGTTACCTAAGTAATGAGGAGTACTGAGCTGCACGGACTAACTTAAAAGACACGTAAGTTCTGAGGGAAGGTCGTAACTTATTCATTAGAAGCGGGAGACCCATCAAGACGACCTGACTGTGCGGGAGAGAGCCGGAGGCCACGCCCAGGCAGGACCTTCCGGGTCGACTTGTCTTGAACACACGTAAGTCACGTTGGAAACGACCGGGTTACTGACGAGGCCTGGTGGGTCCACCAGCATGGTGGGCCCGGTACATGGTGGGTCCAGTAGCATGGAACCGGCTGGGTTTAGTAACACTGAAGGCGTTAATCGCCCCGAAATTCTCATCAAGACATACTGCTCCCGTGAACTATCCAGGAGCTGACACCGGAGGCTAACTTCAGCACCCTGAAGGTTCCAGCAGCAAACAGGAACTAACTTCAGTAAACTAGAAGTCTGAGCCAGAGACACTAACTTCAGCGCCCCCGAAGGCTCAACAAACACCAAGTCTGAGCCAGGAAGGCTAACTTCAGCCACCCGGAAGTCGCCCCACCGGCAGCAGCTGCAACACAAGACGAAATTTAGCAGTCCCAAAAAACCAGCGGAGCGCTAACCTAATAACCTGTTGGTCCCGGTGGGCCGTGTTGCTCGGGGCTGACAGGCCCACCGCCAGCGGCAGCCGCCCCAACGTCACCGTCGTGTTAACGGCCTCGGCGGAGGGGAGGCCGAGCTGAGGGAATTACGGTGATTATAGACTAGAGGCAGTTAGGAAAATTACGGTGATTAATCCAATAAGTAGGACTGCACGACCCTTGAGCACGACTGAACGACCCCTGGGCATGATGGTCTGGACTTAGACTCGACCCTATAAGCCTTTTCGTGTCAGTCTTGCATATCGTACCTCATATATATATATATATATATATATATATATATATATATATATATATATATATATATCCGTCGTTGCCCTTAGCCTCAGGTACTCCAAGACCCGATGAGAGGAGCCAGGGAGGCGTCGCCGGCCCGGGACCCATCGTAAGTCTTGGGACATGAGCTCCTCTCAATTCAGACCCTTCTCAATCCTGTCTTACAACTGCGCAGCGAAAACCCTCGTCCTCACGTGATATACTACAGGCGTTAGAGCATTTGCCGTCCGGCTGCCCCTGCCTGACTGCCTGCCTCGCTGAGCACTCCCTCTGTTCTCGCCACTCGTGCCGGGCCAACGCCCCGGGCGTGGCGCCGCGGGCCAAGGTGGAAACGGCCGCTGCTGTCAGTTTGACTTGTTTATGTGCTCGATGCCCTCCTAATTTAGCATCTTTTTAGAAAACTGTAAAAGAGAGAACGGGGGTTGGGGGGGGGGGGTTACCCTGCTTGCTCCCTGGGGAGGGGGCCCCACTGGGGTTCTCGACCCCCTACACTGGGTATTCACTTCATGTCTGCCACTTTGTCAGCGCCGCAGGGCTGCCACCGAGCACAACTTAGCAATTACTCTATATATATATATATATATATATATATATATATATATATATATATATATATATATATATACAGTTTTTTTCCGCAGTCACATTTTCTGTAATGAGACTGGACTGTGTTCACTCTCCCGGTACATCCACAGCTTCAGACTGTCTCGCTGGTCCAACGGGCTGCCTGACTGGTGAGGCGGATGGAGGGAATGCCTATCTAACTACCTGCCTACCAGTTCTTACGACCAGATCGTACAACGATGCGGGGCTGCCACTTTCCGTTCGAGAGAGAGAGAGAGAGAGAGGCTTCTCTTACAGAACCCGAGCCACTTCAACCCTAGCAGCAAGAAAAGTAGTGGTGGTAGTAGTAATAATAGTAGTGGCAGTAATAGAAGTCGTACTGGTAGCATTATTAGTAGTGGTAGTTGTGATAGTAATAGGAGTAATAGTGGTAGTAATAGTAGCAGTAGTAGTGGTGGTATCAGTAGTAGTAGTAGTGGTAGTACAATAGCAGTAGCAGTGGTGGTAGTAAAAGAAGCAGTAGTAAATGACTACGTCTTGTTTCCCAGTGTGCCTGGTACCAGAGAACTAGTTACTGTGAGAATGTATCTACGTAATAACCAGGTTATGGCCGCCGGTGACGACTGTCTTATCACACACACACACACACACACACATGCTAATGGTCTCATTATATTATCAGCAGAGCTCGCCCGTGCAACAGGTTGTGGAGTTAACTCCCAGACTACATTTTAGCTTTCCTGAACGAGCTATTATTCGTGAGAAAAATCAAAATTCGCTCTGGGAGCTGTAACAGCTGAAGCTGAGCAGCCTGACGATGCACTTAAGCTTGCTAATGGCTTAAGTCCACTCATGGCCAACAGTTGGTCCACCACGCTCAGTGAGGCATGGCAAAACCCAGTCCTACCAACCGACCACACACATTAAATTTACACAGACCAACTTCTGAAAGTTATTTATGGTACGAGCGGAACGTGATCATACTGATGAGCGAAATGTGGTCAATGTAACTAGGTGAAACTTTCCCGAAACATACGAAAAGTATTAACCACTGGAGACCTGTAGAAATCCCGTGTGATAAGTGTGTGGGGCGCCCACACCACACACACACACACACGCACACACGCTCACCTGAATTAAAACCAGAAAGGTCACTAGATAGATGAACTCCCAATATAGTGGAACTCTCTACCACAACCACTGGTAGATTGTGAGGTACAAGTACCAGCTGGTGGTGAGGTACGAGTACCAGCGGGTGGTGAAGGGTCAGTACCAGTACCAGCAGGAGGTGAAGCACTTCCCACACCAGATAAAGATGTCCTTCTCGAAAGCCAGTCTGTGGAACGCATTATCCATGAGGAGTTTACGAGCAGGAGATACAGTACTACCTGGAGTCCAGCAACAATGAGGGCCACCCTCTCTAGTCATCTGGATCCTGGAAGCACAACACACAATAGTCTGCGTCAGGTTGTAGCCGTCCTAGCTATTAATGTGGCTGGAAACTCAACGTTTCGTTTGTCTCACGAGAAGTTTCTGTTTCAAATCTTAAAGTAGGAGAAAAAAGTGTACGTTTCATGATAACTGAAAATCTTGAGGTTTTAATGAAAAGGACAATTCACAAAGTGTCAAAAAAATACTTTAGTGAGAAGAAGAATGATTTGATGCCATCATATATCCCGGAGGGTAATATGACTAGCATATTCCAGACATTCTTCTTTTTTCCTCCACCTTCGTAAAACATTTGTTGTACACTATCGTCTCACCTGACCAAAGACCGAGTGACCTTTTGCCGGTAAAGTTGCAGTTCATCTACACTACCACTTCCAAGTCATCCTCTGATCTCTCAAATGTCACTTCTTTTTCTTGGCTTCAGCAAATACCCAATTTATACTACTGAATGGCGTCTGTTCCAGCATATCTTGCCTTCAAGGTCGTTTCTTAAGAAATGATCGAAATCTTAGGTACACATACCGAAAATGTAGCAGTGTGATTTGATTTTTACAGCACGTAGTAATGTGATACAAGCTATACTAAATCCATCTATATTGTTTAATTCAATTTTCATCCCGTTATTAGAAAAAAAAAATAGGTTTTCAATACATATAAAACCCGGTGAGCGATACAGGGGCTTATAAGCCTCTGTTGTGTGTTACATGACATCATAATAATACTTTACCTTCATATTAGTGTGTGCTACATCAATCATCTATCCTTATATCCGCATTGTGTTCCCTGGCTATGATGATCGTTGGACAAGGCGTTCCCTGGCTATGATGATAATCATTTCAATACATCAATATCAGATTTCATCGGCTCATACTGCAGGCCACGACGCCCGGTGTAAGCGTGAGTAACATCCATGAGACAGGATGTCACATTATTTGCAGGGTATCTATATTCTCTGGTCATATCCACCTGACATTTGCTGATTATTTTAGGCTTCGACACTGTCCTGTGCAAGGGACGGATTCCTACTTCAGGCCATGACTACAGATCCTCACAAATACCGACAGCGCTCTAAATCAGACCAGGACTGCTGGGCGCTACAGAACGCTATGGATTCCTACTTCAGAGAACACCGAATAGCTTCCTACTTAAAGGCAAGGCTGTACAGATCGCTAGAGAACACTACAGGTCCCTTCCTTCGACTAAGGAGCCTCTACAGGTCCCTTGCTACGAGGGAGGCGCCGCCCACCCACCACTGCACGGGTCAGGAGGCATCAAGTCGAACAAACTCAGTTCCCCTGCGTCAACAATTGTTACTGTCAGGACGGCAGCTATGGACCCCAGGGAAGAGCACATCACCGCTCGCTCACATCATATTTTTATCCGGCAAAAATTCTTCACCTTGTTTTTTTTTCTTTTTTGCCCCCTTCCGGCGAGGGAAAAAAATCCAAAAGTCTTTTGTTAGCCACAAGTTGCGGCTCAGGTTCAGACTGTGGTGTCGTACGGACACTGAGAGCTGGATTGGATCTGACGGAGGCCAGACGGTTGGCAACAGACACAGCCAAGGTGTTGGCGAGGCTAGGCAGGCCACACACAAGAAAAACATTATCCTCCAACAGTGTATCTTCCAGAGCGATACTGAAGGAACCTCTAAGAATATAATCCACATCTGCTAATCCCATAGTTCTTCAAATGCTCCGTCTTCCCCCACCTCTGTGTGAGACGGTAACGGAAACACAGTTTATCAAGTCTTTTTCTGGCGGGAAAATTGGTGTGCGAGCAACTGGGCCGTACGTCTCTCCTGACGGCCCTCTCTGCTGACGAGCTCTGACGCCCGACGCTAACGGCCCCATCCATCCTGCTTACCCTCACCCCTCCTCTTCCCGCTGTTTCTAGGGAAGTGATGAAACGGAATTTGTTTACAGGGGTGCGGAATGTTAAAGTGGCAGTGTTGCCGCAGCCGTCCGCAGTGCTGAGATGTTTATTGCAACGAGTTGAAAAGCAAAGGCAATGTCGACGTTTGAAATGCTTGAACAGAAACTGTGCATTTATTTTATATCGTTCTGATCCCATGGCATAAATCAGTCTGATCCTCTGACAGCATCAGATTGCGTGTGCTCTCGAAGTTGTGATGAGGGAAAAATAAAGCGGTCATGGACATCAACTTGCGGTGCAGCCGCCTGCAGGATACATCAATACGTGTGGGTGAGACGGTGGGCGTCCCACACAGCGGGAGTCGACCCCAGGTAGGTGGCACCGTGGGAGGCGTCCTCCACATTAGGTGGCAGCGCCGTGGGAGGTGTTCCCCACAGTATGTAGCACCGTGGGAGGCAACCTCCCCACACCACAAATGCCCTCCCAGCAAACCACTCCTCGCCCACTTCGGTCGACCCACACCAGGCGTGTTGACACTGTACAACTAGTCTGTGTGTTCCTTCACTCTACCATCCCTGCCCAACACGCTCCTCTGCCACTCCTCTCTTCTCCACCAACACATGAAAGAAACGGACGCCTCAGGACATTACACTCCATACATACTGGTTAGAGAGGAGGGGGTCCTATGGGAGGGGGGGGGAGGGCTAGGTAGAGAGGAGCCTCTCGGTTACTACATGGGGAGGGGGTGAGGCAGGTGGAAGTGCCAAGAGGCACCGGCCAGAGCCCCTTTCTCGGGGCCCACAACCCTCGGGGGAACTGCCTCGCTACGGCTTCCATACAACGTTGGGTTGTATTGTGATGCGTAAGTGTGGCGTGGTGTTGTCCAGGGGCTGACTTTATCACTGTACACTCTGGACCCATTAATACGGAACAACAGCGGACGTACATAATTAACTCACTCTTCCATGAGCGGGCCCATCTCTCTCTCTCTCTCTTTCTCTCTCTCTCTCTCTCTCTCTCTCTCTCTCTCTCTTTCTCTCTCTCTCTCTCTCAACCACAGGATGAGGATGGCATCCCTGGCATTACCCAGGAAGACGAGGAGAGACGGACGACCTAATCAACAACTATCATTCTTTGGATCGAGTGGACGATTCCAATCTGCTGATCATCAACAAAGATCCACTGAGAAAAGAAAGAGAGAAACGTATCTTGAGAACTGAAAACAAACCATTTTGAAAAGACGTAAAGAAATATTTCTTTAGTAAATAGAATCACAGCTGATGGAATTGAACACACTGAGCGAAGAAACTCCATCACACAGAGTATGACACATACACTCGTTACCAACTAGATGGAGAGGAAACTCTCTTACGAACTTGCAGGACTCTGAGGAAACAAACCGATCCTGACCAGGGTCACATTTTGCGAGGCTGGGGTCGACCTGACCGGCTGACCTAAATTGAAGTTCAGAAGGGACTACGCACAGACGGGACGAGGGATTCTACCACCCGGTTAGTTCAGGGGAATTATTGACTAATGTAATTCATTCAGTGTTAAAGTAATGCCTGCCGGGGATTCGGGTGCCTTTTAAACAGGGCCGCGCTAATTGATTTTGTGGGAAACTTCGAAAGTTGGTCGCGTGGGTTAGAATGTAGGCGGGTAGAGCGCGTTGTGCGGGGTTGGAGAGAGAGAGAGAGAGAGAGAGAGAGAGAGATCTGAGTGGAAAACGTGGGTGAGGTAAAATGTTCAACTCTCGTTCCTCATGCACTAGCAAAGTGTTGTAAAGGCTACGATGAAAAGAGAGAGAGACAGACAGACAGACAGACAGAGATGTCATACAATTTATTCTTACTGTGTCACCTTTAGAATGAGGAGGTTCTAGGGTCATGAGGTGTTATGTGAAGAACTAGAATGGTCAGTGGGTAGGACCAGGAAGTGCCAGGTCAGGTGCTGTGGTTAGGAAGTATGAGGCCAGGTGCTGGGGTTATGAGGTCAGGTGCCGGGGTCAGAAGCTGAGGTTATGAGGTCAGAAGCTGGGGTTATGAGGTCAGGAGCTGGGGTCACAAGAAGCTGAGATTATGAGGTCAGGAGCTGGGTCACAAGAAGCTGGAGTTATGAGGTCAGGAGCTGGGGTCACGAGAAGCTGGGGTTATGAGGTCAGGTGCCGGGGTCACGAGAAGCTGGGGTTATGAGGTCAGGTGCTGGGGTCACGAGAAGCTGGGGTGATGAGGTCAGGTACTAGGGTCACAAGAAGCTGGGGTTATGAGGTCAAGTGCTCGGGTCATGAGAAGGTGATATTATGAGGTCAGGTGCTGGTGTCACGAGTATCTGAGGTTATGAGGTGAAGTGCTGGGGTCAGGAGAAGCTGGGGTTATGAGGTCAGGTACTGGGGTCACGAAAAGTTGAGGTTATGAGGTTAAGTGCTGGGATCACGAGAAGCTGAGGTTATGAGGTCAGGTGCTGGGGTCACGAGAAGCTAGGGTTATGAGGTCAGGTGCTGGGGTCACGAAAAGTTGAGGTTATGAGGTCAAGTGCTGGGATCACGAGAAGCTGAGGTTATGAGGTCAAGTGCTGGGATCACGAGAAGCTGAAGTTATGAGGTCAGGTGCTCAGGTCACGAGAAGCTGGGGTCATGAGGTCAGGTGCTGGGGTCACGACAAGCTGGTGTTATGAGGTCTCGTACTGGGGTCACGAGAAGCTGGGGTTATGAGGTCAGGTGCTCGGGTCACGAGAATATGAGGTTATGAGGTCAGATGCTGTGATCACGAGAAGCTGAGGTTATGAGGTTAGGTGCTGGGGTCACGAAAAGTTGAGGTTATGAGGTCAGGTGCTGGGTCACGAGAAGCTGAGGTTATGAAGTCAGGTTCAAGGGTCACGAGAAGCTGAGGCTATGAGGTCATGTGCTGGGGTCACGAGAAGCTGAGGCTATGAGGTCATGTGCTGGGGTCACGAGAAACTGAGGTTATGAGGTCAGGTGCTGGGGTCACGAGAAGCTGGGATTATGAGTTCAGGTGCTGGGGTCACGACAAGCTGGGGTTATGAGGTCAGGTGCTGGGGTCAGGAGGAGCTGGGGATACGAGGCCAAGCGTCGTGGTCTGGTGGTACATAACAGCAGTGTCTGGCAGTTCCCGCCATTAGACAAGTCACAAGGACCTTCCATGTAAACATTATGAAACTGCTGGAGAGATGTAGTGTCTGGATACGAGGCAACGGGGAAGGATCTGACGACACCAAGACTCCAGGTCCTGCCGGGGACATGGATAAGTTCCTCCCTACCACATGCAAGAGCTCCGGCACTCTGAGAGGTGGCCCTTCCCTTCCAGGACGCACAGGGACGTGGCCCTTCCCTGCCAGGATACAGGGAGGAGGCCCCTCCTTTCCAGGCCAGCCCCGTACATCGGTCGGGGTCGCTTCTAACCCTGGTAATGGCCATGACACTCGGGTCTTCACGAGCAAACAAGGACAGGGAAAAGAACGACGCGTGTTTTTTGTCGGGGGTTTTACAAGATGCTCTCCTCGCCCTGGCCTCAGTGGTTGGTGAAGCATCTTTCGACTGTGGAAAATATGCTAAGGACAGAAACTGAATGGCTGGATGGCAAGGAGAGAACAATACTTAAATATCTGGGCGGTAATCTCTGCCAACAGACAGTGAAGTAACATCTTGCCAACAGACACACTGCTAAGGCTTAAGAAGAAGGGTAAAACGAAACCACCTAAGTGAGGCCAGGATTGATGTAGGAAGTACTGTAGACCACTGTACTGTGCTGAACAGTGTAGGAGCTTTGAGGAAGTGGCTGTGTAAGGAGAGTGGATGAGGAGTGAGGAAGAACGATGTAGACGAAGAAGAGTGGGTGAGAAAAGGAAGATGATTGAAGAAGACGGCCATCTAGGAGGGCCTCAACGTGTGGTGGACTCCAGAGAAGATTGGGATCTAGGAGGGCCTCAACATGTGCTGGATTCCAGAGAAGATGGCCATCTAGGAAGACCTCAACATGTGCTGGACTCCAGAGAAGATGGCCATCTAGGAGGGCCTCAACATGTGCTGGACTCCAGAGAAGATGG
>JAYMFT010113533.1:0-13447 GCA_038088735.1 Panulirus argus
AGCCAGGTCATAGTTATTGGGAAAGACATGAGAAGATAGAGAGTTCCAGAGCTTCGACGTGTAGGGAAAGAAGCAGTAGTATTGAGTCATCAGTATATGAGTGCATTAGTAATTTGTTGAAGAAAACCGACAAAACGGAGACAAGACAGAACCCTGACGGACACTGCTGCTGGTAGGGAAAGAATGATAGGTTAATCTATAATTTCACTTTTTAAGAGGGCAGGCTGGAGGTTTGGAATGGTGTCACGTCACGTTACGGGAACGTCTTTTCGGTTGGATTTGACTCACATGTTCATCTTACCCAGCCAGGGCATGTGTTGTGACTCCCTGTGCTGGTGGCGAGCAATTACCTCCGCTTGCCTGGCATGAACTTCGGAACTTGTCGGCGACTGGAAAATGTCCTCAGGCGATTCGCTTTCGTCTATTCTTCTAAATAATTCTGTGTTAGTCAGTGTGAAAGGCAGGCTGTCTAAATCGATATGGCCCATTTGGTTAAATGCTTTTGTTTCTACCAGGTGTTTCATCCGGCGAGTCTGTGTTGACTTAGAGAAGGTATAGTCATCGTTTAATCTGTGAAACCTGACCCAGTTGAAGGTATCGTTATACCCTTTCCTCTATAGTAGTTTCTTCATCATCAGTTGGCGGTAGTCAACATTGTCCTTAACGCCCTCGCGCTAGGTCTTCTCAATAATGTCATCCATTACTTTTGTTGAAGCATTAACAGACGCCTTATTAATCATATCCTTAACTTTCTTCACCCCACATTCCCTGAGTTGTTTTAGTGCCTTTCTCGCGTCTTTTGTTGCGTTACGCCTGCACTCGTGTTTCTTCATAAGGTCCCGTGCTGCTCTTGGCGTTAGGAACATGATCAGAGCTTCATGGTGGGCATCGTTAGCGATAACGTTCGATATGAGCACGTGGTCCGACCAGTTCTTCCTCGTCACGTCGGGCAGTTTACGGGGAAGGAAATCACGGGGCGGTACATGCATCCTGCTGGCGTAGTGATGTTCACTTCGGTCGTAATCTTCAAGAAAGTGTTGAAAACCTTCGTTATTCTGATACTCGGCCATATTGTTCCAATACTCACTCTGTCGCTCCTACTCTCTCCCACACACTGACATCCCTTACATAGTATATACGGGAAGAGAGAAGGAATCCTTTTTCAGAGTGATGTTAGAGACAATAAGGTAACTACTTTTGGAATTCACAGCCGCCCTCACTATCACTATCGGGTAGCCTGACCACTATGGGAAAAGAGAATAAATACGGGAGAAATAACGCACAAGGACGGGATTTGTGACCTGCACAACGTGTATACTCTGTCATGGCGGTAAACAGGGTGCACAAGCCTTTGTGCTGGTGTTGGGATTGAAACTTTGTGAACTGTTTCCTCCTGATGAGGCGGATACTGTCCGTGGAGCATGTTGTTTAATGTAAATTATCTGATCCTGCTAAAGTGCGATTACCCCTTCATCATTATCGCGGACTAGTGTCAGCTTCATAGTATCAACATTACACACACATATATATGTATAAACATAAAATCACTACAATCACGTGACTTCGTAAATGCAGAAACACTGCTAGGAAAAGGAAAGACGAGAATCCTGAGAGCTTTCGTGTATTACCATATCTTGAGAGAACTAGTTACAGAGAGAGAAGTAGTAACAATACAGTTCATTTCAACAGAACCGGAGAAAACACGGAATGGGGTCAAGTGACCTTGTGATTACTGAGAGGCCAGGTTGGCACAAAGGTCTGTGTGACTCACCCTCAGCCCGACCTTGACCTGACATGTCCCGCATCACCTCATCAGGAAAAACTGGAAACAAATTTGATTTACACAATGCAACTTGCACTGAAGAACAGTAGATAGATCCTTATGCAATTTTCTTTACAATAAATGGAATATCAGTCAAGGAATATACACATTAACGCTCAGGATTCTCGTGTTTCATTTTCTTTCATACATACTCGCCATTTCCTGTGTGAGCGAGGTAACGTCAAGAACAGATGACTGGGCCTTAGAGGGAAAATCCTTACTTGGCCCCCTTCTCTGTTCCTTGTTTTGGAAAAGCAAAACTGGAGGGGAAGATTTCCAGCCCACCGCTCCTTTCCTTTTAGTCGCCTTTTACGACACGTAGGGAATACGTGGGAAGTATTCTTTCTCCCCTACTCTCAGGGATATATATATTTTAGGAATTATTATAGACTTAAGACTGTTACAGAAAAATTTATAATATTCATATCTTTTAGGTGGAATGTGGAACCATGGTGGCATGACGTCATTAATCTTCTCTGACCTAATGGCTATGAAGGGGATGGCCGGCCTCAGTGGTTTCAACACCTTCAGCAGCATGGCCAACCTGGCCGGCATGGGCGGCCTCAACAACCCTAACCTGAGTCTCTTTCCAGGCTTCTCGCCGCTTCCCGTCCACCTGGCGCCAGCAGGTAACTCTCGCATGTCTGGGATGAAAAATGCAATATTGGTTTCCAGTGATGTGCGATACTTGAGTGTGGAGAACGGAGCTGAAGCTGCAACGCTGTTGTATGCAGATGACGTTGTGTAGAAAAAGGTGATAAAAGTGAATGTGAATTAAAGTAAGGTCACTAGTATATGAAAAGGAAGGGAGGTCCTAATGTAAGATCAGTGTCCATGGTGAAGACCCGGATGTTGTGCATGAGTTTAAATGTCTGGGAGTGGAGTGTGTAGTGTGGTCGGTAGTGGAAGAGGTGAAATTGAAAGTAGATTCATTCATGAGAGATAAAATGATACATTGAAAGACCTGGTGATTGGAAAAATATAAGCATAAGCGTACAAGAAGCTTGCATGCAGTAATGCTGATGTATTGTAGTGAAACCCAAGCGTTTATCAGTAGTTAGGATAGATGAAAAAGTAAGAACAATTAAAAGGAAAAACTAACACAGTATTGCTGTAATTAGGAGGATTGAAAGAATGAAGATGTCAGAGGGTTGTGTAGGGTGAAGTCATTAGAGAAACGCGTGAATGAGTGTCTTAAGATGGTAGGTAGGGTCCTGTGCAACGTTCGGCAGATGATGTGCTGGTCAAGATGATAAAGGGCAGTGCAGCAGAAGGTGCAAGCAGGAGAGATAGACCTGGAAGAGATGGACTAATGTAGTGATGAGAAAATTTGCTAAAGGCATTGGGTATTCCAGATGATGATGTCACAACAATTGACTGGGCATCGAATGCAAATGAAGAATTTTATGTGGTTACGGTCACAACTGAAGAAGCAACTTGGTGTGTACTGTAAGAAGCGCTTTTTTGAGTGTGCAAGTCCATGTTTCACTTTAACACACATGACATGTGCGGAAGATGTGTGCAAGTAATGTTGCAGAGGCTGTAAGGACCTGCTCCCCAACAAACTGGGCATGGAGTAATGATGACAGATAGAGATGATGGCTTTTTATTACTATTCACATTCTAGAAAGTGCAGAAAACCTGACGGACTTCAGACCCAGATCTACTAAAAAAATATTGGTTCACTTGAAGATATTTTTTCACCTTACTGAGTTTTTTCTCTTTTTGAAATTAAGTGTATTTTGAGATTTTTGTGTAGTCCATATTAATGAACGTGAATGACCACCGTCGAGTTTTTCAAACCGAAACGAAGTGGTAAGATCAACAAGGTTTGACTTTAGGAGACATCACACTGAAGAATGTTGACAAAGTGCTTCCAGCGATGAATGGGAATGAACTCATAAAGATATTAGCTACCGGGAATTGATAATGTGTACATCCATTACTAGTGGCAGTGTGATATACCGGGATATATAGCGCTCTACTTACCATAACTATATTTTTGTCAGGTTTAAATTCAAACCTGGCGGGCTGTGTTGTGAGTAAAGCCAGTGGATCACTGAACTTCCCAGCTGGGCATCTGAGGTCCTTGCTGCCCCTAGGGCTGCCTCCTGCACCACCGCCTCCCCTGCCTGCACCACCCAACGCTTCTCTTGGGCTGCCTCCTGCACCAGCTGCCCCGCCACCACCGCCGCCGTCGTCCTTGCCCGCACCAGCCGACGCGTCTACAGTGTGTGTATAATACTCAGTATTTGTTTTCCTTAACCAGCTACTCTCAGGGAAATGTTAGTCTTACCAAGAGTTTTCCTGTGTTCATAGATTCACTTTTACTGTAATTGTCCGTATCATCGCTATGCCGTAGTTCCTTGCTTACGAAGTCTGTAATTTTATTTCAAACGTAATACTTCAGATTATCTTGACTTCGTGGGAGCGTGTATGATTTTAGAGTTACTTTGAACCGAAGAAAGTTTTCAAGCTTTTTCGATTGGTGGTTGTAAGTTGAAGCTGACGGCCTTAATGACCTTAGTAACTGACAGGCCTTCAGCGTAAGTAACCAGTTAAACAAACAAAATCCCCAGTTTCGATATCCTTGTTCCGTGTGACGAAATAGACTTTGCTCTCGTCAGGTCTCCACTACCCGTGGTCACGGAGTCTAGGGCGCGCCTCCTGAAGTGCATCAGCTGTGACTACGTAACAAACGACATGTCTACCTTACTGGATCACCTGGATACCCACTTCCCTGTCCGAACCTTCCTGTGTGTGCACTGCACCCAAGCCTTCCCAGGACCAAGAGAACTCCAGGCCCACGCACAGCCTGGCCAGTGCCCCTACAGAGACCCGTAAATGCCTGTGTGCGGAGGAGGGTGGATGTGTTGGAAATGAAAAGTTTAAGGAAAATATATGGTGTGAGATGGTTTGATCGAGTAAGTAATGTAAGGGTAAGAGAGTTGTGTGGTAATGAAAAGAGTGTGGTTAAGAGGGTGTGTTGAAATGGTTTGGACATATTGAGAGAATGAGTGAGGAAAGGTTGACAAAGAGTATATATGTTTCAGAGGTGGAGGTAACAAGGAGAACAGGGACATGAAATTGGAGATGGAAGGATGGAGTGAAAGGGATTTTGAGCGATCGGGGCCCTAAACATGCAGGAGGGTGAAAGGCGTGCACGTGATAGAGTGATTTTGAACGATATGGTATACAGGGGTCGACGTGCTGTCATTGAAATGAACCAGGGCACGTGAAACGTCCAGGATAAACCACGGAAAGGTCTGTGGGGCCTGGATGTGGATAGGGAGATGTGGTTTCGGTGCATTACACATGGCAGCTAGAGACTGAGTGTGAGCGAATGTGGCCGTTTCACCTGTCTCCTGGCGCTACCTCGCTGCGGCGATCATAGGAAAAAGAAAAAGAAAAACAGGACAGCAGAAACCTGAGTGACTTAATTTAAGTGTTAGAACATGATGGGTAACAGCCATTATAGGTGTAGATTAGTAAAGTCAAATGGAGAGCTGAGTCACAGCTAAATTAGGTGGTCATGTTCTAGTACAACAATCAGTTCATCCTGATCAGACTTGCGTTATCAGTACTTAATGAGAATATGTAGACAAAAAACATTTGTATTAAAAATCGTTTAATATGAGTTGATCCAAGAATGTTGGAATCGGCTGAAGAGTGTAGATATTATTTGGTTAGTTTTCACAAATACCAGATTTTCTCTCTCTCTCTCTCTCTCTCTCTCTCTCTCTCTCTCTGTGTGCAAAGAGAGTTAGTATTTACTACTTGTTTGTTTATTCTCTCACAATTAACCAATTAACTTTTACTGATGGACGTAACTTCAAACGGAAATATGATCCGTTTATGTTCAGGAAAGTTTTGGTCCCTGGTAGTAGTGAGACTGAATAATGAATACAGTAATCATGTTTTATCTCAGCAGTGCTTACATAGTTAAACGGTAACATGAAAACTATGTACTACTAATATTATAATGAATGATTTGTTGATGATGAGTAGAAGTCAATAAATATTACATAAACCTTCCTCACCTACAAACAACTGCCTCCAAAAGCATCTGGAAAGTCATGGATACACATGGACCCGGACATCATCCTTCATCATCTCTTCACGTGGATCGTCAGTAGCTTAGCCCTTCCTTTATCCCTGCATGTAGTGCTTTATTCACATTAGAAATGTTTACATTTTCCTCTCTCGCTGAACTTATAGTTAAGTGTTCTCGTGTAAGTTGTCTCCCCAGCGGTGCTTCCGCCAGTGTGACGTAAAAGTTGACAGCTGGGCAAAGGTGGCGTGACAGATGCGGCAGGTGTAAGGCGTGTGGTGGGCATGGGTAGCCAGATGGACTTTGAGGCTGGCCACGTCCCTGAAGGTGGCCTCACAGTCCGGACACGGGTACGGCCGCTCCCCACTGTGGCTCCGCTCGTGGCACCTTCAGGTGTGGAGGCAGTAACAGATTTAATGATCGTCTGAAAATGTGCTTCAAGGATTGTATATGCAATGCCTGAAAAAATGTGTTAAAGATAATGTTGGTATTTGTAACTTCACGATGACGTTTTTATTGACCCAGGTAGGTATGCAGCCCAAACAACTAACCGAATGTTAGAATTTTACCGTGATATATATATATATATATATATATATATATATATATATATATATATATATATATATATATAATTGGACTCAACAGTATGACATCTGAACACGGCATTACGGTCCTTGGGTACGATGGCCTACGACATGAGCCTTGAATGTCCGGTCACCCAAAGACCAGACCTACGGCTGTGCTTAAGGAGTTAAGTCCTCCTGTCATTTGGGTTCATTATCATCCCAACAAAAACCTGCAGATTTAATGGTATTATTATGGCGATAACTCAAATGTACATCAGGCATTGTGCAATCCGCTAAGGCTACATATGACGTAGGCGAGTATTTCCCAAACTTCCTTGCCTGAGTAATGGTAAAACTTCTCATGAAATATGGCAATGGTTTGCGGATCTGTAATTATTTAAGTCTCACCGGACAATGTCTGAAGCACCTGCTCGTTTATTTGAAAATGTTGATTAACTTCATGTATAAAGCTTCATCGGGTGAAGTGATATTAAGAGTGATTATGTGAGGGAAGATGACGTCCATATGACTTTTATGATAATCATCATCATCATCATCACTCGGTGCGGCAGGCAAAGTCAGGGTTTTTTTATACGTCATTATTTGCTGATTGATGAGCGAAGAATAGGAAGATAATGGAGGCGAGGGGCTAACAAATTTCCATATGGCAATGCAGAGCAGATTTAAACTGCTAACATAAAAAATAGTCACCAAAGGACAGAAAAAGACCTGTGGGACATTTCATCACTACACGTACCTGAGTCTGTCCTTCCTACTGAACCTGAACCCACAAGTACCGCAACGGAAAGGCTTCTCCCCTGTGTGGGTGCGGCGGTGGATCTGCAGGTGGACCAGCTGGTTGAACCTGGAGGGGCAGTCAGGGCAGGCGAAGGGCCGGGCAGGGGCATGGAGCCGCCAGTGTCGCGCTAGGGACTCGGCGTCTCGCCTTGTGGTCTCGCACACGTCACACCTGCAACCATGAAAAATGCTTGCGACTGAGCGCCCGATAACACGCCTGCATGCACATTATTGCAAGAACAACAGAACTAACGATAACACCTGATTACACGGTGCTATTTTGAATTAATATGTAGGCACGGTAATATGATATTGGGAATGAATGCAGGATAACATTTACAATCACTGAAATATAACCAGCTATAACCTTAACCTTGCATATACGTACCTCGTCTTTACTCCTATGTATAAGTATACACACACACACACACACACACACAAAACGGCCTTAGCCAGGTAGCCTTTTATCGACCAGCCCTAAGGGAAGGATGAACACCTAGGTTGGGTATAGGCCGACTGCCACGCCCAGAATTCAGTCCCATGTGGGTCCGAACCCGGGCTAACCTGTGTTGACTCATGCTCAGTAACGCCCGTGTGTGTGTGTGTGTGTGTGTGTGTTGGTAGGAGTGAAAAAAGCTTTGGTAGAATGACTTTGATAAGGATCGGAAAGGATTGTTGATACTGGCATTGTGAAGATGATGATACGTATATTACAGAATTATGAAGCATTATACGAATGATTTTTTAATGTTTTTGTTTGTGTCTTGTGTTACATGTGTGTTGTGTGCTTGGGTTACGGCCGTGTTGTCTGAGTCAGAGAATAGCTTGTGTCCTCTCCAAGGAAAACGAATAATAATTCCCAAGTGCTCTTAGCCACAGACTGGTCGGCTGGCCCCATATGGGAAGCTTCGCGCGCGAACCCTCACGTATATATATATATATATATATATATATATATATATATACTTTGGAGGCTCCAGTCACGGACATTAGTCCACATCAAAGCCGGGCCCTAATTAAAGTACAGAGATGTTAATGAAAGGGAAGAGACAAGGGGAAGTTAGCCTGAGAAAGCTAATAATTAGTCGGACTGTTTTCGATTTGCACGGAAGATATTAGCGAGCTAACGGTAGTTTTATTTTCACCAGATTTGCTCGCTAGCATCTCCTCTCATCTACAATTAGGAAGGAGTTGAAATCTACCAATTTGTATAAGGGTTGGTTTACCTAAATGCTGAGGAGGGTTGCGGAGGGTGTGGCACGTGCTCCGCCGCCGCTGCTGCTGCATCGCTACCCTGCCTCTCACTCCCTCCAGCCCCGCTCGTGTTGCTGGTCTTGCTCCCACGACTGTGTCTTGATCTATGCTTGTTAATGAGGTCGTTAGTGTCGTGGTTGGTAAGGTGGTGTGGGCCGAGAACACCGAGGGTGTGGCCCGCCTGCACACCTGCATATCTGCTGCCCACACCAGCAGTTGTGCTGCCTGCATCCCCTGGGTCGCACCACCGGATATTATGCGCAATAGAGCTCGCCTTAACGCCTCTGCAATTCCTAAGAGGCACGAGGTGTCTCCACCCCCTCGTAGTCTGTGTAGTGTGGGACAGCAATCCTGTGACACCCCAGACTGAAGCTGTACCGAACCCTCCGTCTGAACTGGCAGAGACACGCGACTCTTGAGAGCTTCGACCAGACGTGTGCCGAGACCTCTGGGCTCCATACGTATCGCAGGGGTTACCGCCACCCGCCCACCACCGCCCTCGCCCTCCAACTGCTCTGTTGCCGTCGCGGACAGCTCTCTCTATGTCGCCTCGGTGTCCAGTCGTGTTTGATACACTTGCGAGGCGAGTATTGGGTGCATTATTTGAAGTTCTTGTTAAGTTTCTGGTTTCCCGAGTGTCCGCTCTCGGCACGGACGGTGAGTGAGCAACTGTAGAACCACAAGCGATGGAATTTGTTGATGATCTCCCCAGGTGATTTGGTTCGGTAGCATGTGTAGTCTGGTGTTTACTGTGTGCCATACCTGGGCAATGCGGAGTTAACGGATTCGACTCTTGGTAACGTTGTGTGTGAACCGCCTGAGTCCAGACCGGATCTGTGGGATCCAGCGGAGGCAGGCGTGTTGCGTTGTGTTCCACCGACTCCTCCGCCACAGTAACAGAGTCGTCCATCTTCTCTTCTTTTATCATAATGCAGCACTCCTCCTTCTCCTCCTCCTCCTTCACGACACGCTCTTGTTGCGGACGGTGTTCGCTACGCACAACTTCTCCACTTGTATGTTCGTATAAATATTCATGAGCCATAAACTCGTGGTTGACGTTTGTAAACTCGCGTTGGTGTGACATGAACTGTTGATCTGCCTTTGCAAATTCACTTTCGTTGGCCACAGTCTGTTGATCATCTTGGTCCTGGAGTTCACACTCGCCGTCTTCAATCTTAACCGGAAGACTGTGTTCGTCGTCAACACGCCCTTGAGCAGCGAGCTGCACCTGTCGGTACTCATGTTTCAGTCTCTCGTCGGCCACATACTCGTTCCTCGCGTGGCTGGGTGGTCCTCTGTCCCTTCCAAGACCCTCCAGAACCGCCCCTTTGTGCCCCGAGGTTCGCTTTCCAGCGCACATCATCACCGTCTCTTCAGACTTCTTTCTCCGGTCATCCATCGATTCAGTGTGTGTGTTTGTGCTCTGAGATCGTTTTTCACTCTCAAGGTCGTTAATCGTATTTTTGTCTGCCTCGAGATGATCTTTCCTTACGTCTTTTAGAACTTGTGTTAAAGCATTGTTTTTCTTTTTACGAATCTGCTCTCGCTTGGTGGATCTGGCAATATCACCGGTATTTGGTGGGCATGTTTCTCTTCTGTAGTTGACGACAGAATATTCTTTTTCCAGTACGTCTTTTTCCATGGACTCGACGAGATCACGGAAGCTGACCATTGTTTACACTGGCATGCCCTTGCCTCTTGACAAGACGTGACAGGCACGCGTGGGCTGTCAAGAGCAAAGTTATCAGTATCACGTAATGTATGTCACTTTATGATATTATTATCATTATAAACCCGCACACCGTTCATATGTTACTATCCAGGAAACGCTTGCACTGTATCACCGGACACGACCAGTGTCCTCACAAACGGCCACTCAGGTATATGAACAGAACACCACCTGAAGGTCTCATAAGCGCTTCACCACTGCCCTGTGGCCTCTTGTGACCTGTGACCTGCTCAGGGGTTTGGGAAGTGGTTGAGTGTGTGGTTGTGACGAGGCGAGGACGAGGAGTAGCGAGCGGTAACCAGCCTGTGTGGACGCCGGAGAGAACACCTATCGGTGCTCCGCCTTGCCGACTCCCCACGGAAAGAAGCCATACGTGTTCGCCCGCTTGGCGGGAGGTGCCCGGGGCCTGCCCCTGATACAGCCATAATCTGGGAAGTAATGACAACGTTACAGTCGCCCGTCTTCCCCAGAGATCAGCTGATCCACGGGATAGCTGCACGTGGCCACCTGGATAGCAAGTCTTACTGATGCATTATACTCATTCGTCCTTAGATATGCAGTTTGATTATCTGCTTCGTAATCTTTGACCCTGGAAGGATCCTTGACCACGACGATACGACCCTTCGCAACGAGGGTTTGGTGACGCGGTCTCGTCATTCAGGTGGAAGGCCGGGTCGTCATGCCTCTTGGGTAAATCCCATCGTGCTCAAGGCAATAAGCATGGAGCTCCCAAAAAACTAAACTTGGTTGAGCGTGAGCAGGTGTGGTTGGAAACTCTGCATTAGTAGGATCTACAGGCTGTCAATGCCGAAATATCTTGTGTTTCAGAAACACTGACACTCCTGAAGTTAAGATGAGTGGTTAAAGATTGAAAGGTATTATTGATGTACTGCAACACGTAGATCAGTGTTGCTGAGTTTTACATGGGTAGTTCATGGAGGGTATGTAGTTGTACCAGTTTATGTGGTTACTGAGAGCGGCGGGAGGGTTGTTTTGGAACGCAAGGGTTGAATGTTTTGTGCAGAAAACGGAACAGGTGGAAAGGTTGACCAATGATTTTCCTTCGTGTATGTATTTATCTTTCTTTTCTTGGTAGAACGGTACAACTCGTGGCCCTTAAGAGTTAGGTTACAGACCAGTCCACGATACCTAAGGATCGTATTGTCGTGCCGGAGGGCTGTAGTGCTTCCCTTAATTTCCCTCTTGTCCTTAAGCAGATCCTGACGAGAGAATTCCTCCTTGATGATGAGCCACATTTCCCAAACGTTCATCATCGTAGCCAAGTTCAGAAGACACAGGGAGGTTACGAGACTCGGGAGGAAGACCGTGTTATGTGACCCGTGCACCGCTGGGGGGCGGCTGTGTGCTTGTCTGTCTTGTGTTGTGCTCAGCGCAGAACACGTGATGAGGCGGGCAGGCTGGGTTGAGGAGGAGCACATTCCTGGTCAGACCATCTGCTCGTCACATCATGGACGCTGAATACAGAGAAATCATTGATTTTTTTTTCCAGTAGAACAGAATAACTCAAAAGTCTTGCGTTGATTTTGTTTCTCGGTTCATTATGGTTAAGTTATGATTTCTTTCGTTAGCAAACACTAGAGAATGTGTGTGTGTGGGGGGGGAGGGGTAACAACATGCAAGGGTAGCGGGTGGCAAGAGCCGGACTGGTGGGTGGTGCCGCTGCCACCCACGTATGCCTGGCCCAGGCTCACCCCACACAGCAGTCACGTGCACCACACTCACCCACACACCCACACCAAGTCTTAGCATTTTCTGAATTAGAAATCTTACGTGCAATTTCTTCCTGCCCGCCACCCTAGAGTGTCTTTATGATTTAGATTCAATTCCCAAACGTTTGGCGGTGGAAGGCTACAGAGTGCCATATTGTTTGCACAAGCGGTGTTCTCTGTGGTGCATTACACTGCAGAGTACCACCTGTAGATGTGGTACGAGTCTGCAAACCACACAGTCATATGCACGACTCAGCTGGCGGGCCAACATGTGGTGAGACCAGCCACGGCCATGTGCCTGGAGGACATGACTATGTAGTCACTCCTGTACTGGCGTGTTCTCCCGTTATTTGATTTTAGTTACCTGCTTCCCAGTGACGCTGATATTTGACGCTGTCACACTCTTGTTTGTACTGATCTCCATTCTGTTTGTACTGACGTCTGAAAGGATTTGATTACAGTACTCATGTATTTTGTATTCTTCGGTTTTATGATAAATGATGAAGAAAAACTATAGAAAGATATTGTAGAGGAACGCCTTCATATTTAGACTTGGCAAGAAAAACCCCCCACTTGAATCAGTATAGTCAGATCATTGTTTGTGGCAGGATGGGCGAGGAGCCAGACTGGTGAGTGACAGGCAGTAGTGCGGAGCTTCGCCACGCCCACTCTTATGCAAGCGACCCACTGATCTTGGCTTTTAACATGAACCAGATCAAGGCTGAGGCTCGGGAAGGTCATCCCCTGCACCATCTCTGAACCTGATGACGTCATTTTTATACAGAGAGATGAGGCGGCGGGATCCCGTGCTTTAAGCCAGCACCGTGTGTGTGTTGTGTACATACAACACCAGTGAAGACTGGCTTCATTGTGTACTGGGAGCCTTCAGCAGTACCTGGCCGCGTCCTCCACACGGCCAGTCCCTCCTCCCCCTACTGTTGCACGTCACCACAGGACGATCTCAGGCAACAATGGCAGGAAGTGGTGTCACACCACAACGCTTTTTCTATAGCGCACCAAGTCCCTCTCGCTTGGCAGACTCTGTCAGCACGTCGGGAGCTGCCGTTAGTACCACAAAGACCAGTGCCAGACACACGCCCAGTCTAGCATCATCATCAACAGCTGCTTGGCATAGTCATGTGGGTAGATGCAACTGGCATTGGTGAATGATGTGTTTAGATACAAGTAGAATAGATAAATGCTTTGGATACATACATATGGAATAGATGAATGCCGTGGGTTCACACACCTGGAATAAAAGAACACTGTGATGGATAATATACAGTTGTAATATGATAGAGCAGGAGTTGAATTAATGACCTGACAGCGGAGGTTTAACTGTGTGAAAGGTAACTATATTGGAATGTCTTAGCTACGTTCCATCCTTGTATATCAAGTGACTGTTCTACGTCTTCTTTTTCATTCTTGTATCTCCCCTGACGATGTGATCATTACACGAAAGTGCACTTGGGAACTTATCGTGTTTTATTTTTC
>JAYMFT010113544.1:0-13447 GCA_038088735.1 Panulirus argus
AGAAGAAGAAGAAGAAGAAGAAGAAGAAGAAGAAGAAGAAGAAGAAGAAGAAGAAAAGAAGAAGAAGAAGAAGAAGAGGAGGAAAGGAGGAGGAGGAGGAGGAGAAAGAGGAGGAGAAGGACGAGGAGGAGGAGGACGACGAAAAGGAAGAGGAGGAGGAACAGAAGCGAAAGAGGTAGTGTGGTTGGCGTATTTACGAGGCTATGTGAAGAGCGCTGGTGCTGATGGTGTGTGTGTGGTGTTGGCAAAGATGTGGTGCTGATGGTGTGTGGTGCTCCTGCTGGTGTGGTGGGGGTCAGGTTACGGGGAGCAGCAGGGCCCAGGTAGCCGCTATCGGGCACTACATCGTCTCGCGTGTCCGCCCGTGCCCGCAGTCCCAACCAGCCACGCGCCCCAACACCACACCCTGGTATCTCGAACTCTTCCCTCTGCCTCAGTTCCTACTTTCTCCTCTTTTTTTTCTTTTTTATTTCCAGCTTTCACGAGCTCCGACTATGCACCACGACAGCATGCATGAGGGAAGGGGCACACCTGAGTCCCTGAGACTAGATCGCAATTCAAAATACACGTCTGCTCACTTAGCTTTCCTTGCGTTATACGTACTAACACTTGCCCAAAAATGCAATACCCTCTCTTTTCAACTTTCGTTCCTGATGTCACGGTGTACAGACTCCATCCATTACAGTTCCAAACTATTTCTAAGACTAAGAAGAAAAAAAAAATGCAAGACTTAAGGAATTAACTACGCACTAACTCTATCTTACACAAGTTTGTTCCCCTTCTTTCATTCGTTACTCTCCACATAACATTCCTTACGTATACCTCAGGCTGGTTCGGAGTCGGTCTTCCGCCACTGCAGCTCACATCTACGATTCTAAGGTGCTGGCCTTGACAACCAGGCTGGCTGTTGCTACGAGTCGTATACACTGTACACCCTAGCTGATCTGATGTATCTTGAAGAGGGCGGTCATGTCGTTGCTTCAAAGTCCGGGGGTGTTGTCTCCTGCATGGTGCTCCTCACATATGAGGGATGAATAGACGAGGTCTTCCGACATGGTTTTCGCTTAGATGTTTCATCCAGCATATCTGCTTTCTTTCTACCTACTTCCTCACTCCAGCACTGGATAATCTACGCATGTACGGTATGGACGAGGCCTTCCAGTTATTTCCAGGTGTTTATTAAGATGAAAAACTCTCGCGTCGACGTTCTGAGGAGTTCATTCAAATACCTAATGACTGGATAACGTTGAACACCTTTAGAAATAAATAATCTAGAACACATACGCCAGAAGTGCAACATAACAAACACTCAACACATCCTGCCAATACAGTCCCATCTCAACAAGCTCGGCGTTCTTATTCCCTTAGCTTACAGCACTAAAGCTTTAGCGCTGATATACCCGAATCTTGCGGCATTAAAGATTCAGAGTGTGGCAAGATCAGAACCCTGGCGGGAGACATCCTACCCCCAGCGCACGTGCCTGTTATCACTGGCTGGTTCAGGTCTCAGGTGTGGAGCCACGATAACGCTGGAGAGATCACTATACCCCGGATGGCTGACCCTGCAGCTGAGAAAGAAGACCACCTACCCCCACGGATGTAATGTCCTTTCCTACCACGAGAGAGAGAGAGAGAGAGAGAGAGAGAGAGAGAGAGAGAATGGGGGGGCCGGACTGACATATGTTTACTTCTGGTAACTCGGGGCAGAGGTCGCTGCCTCTTGAAGACGCTGAAGTAAATGTGATGTGGGTAAAAATCTACGTCACCGTTCGAGGCAAGAAAAATTTGCTCAGATGTGGTAATCTGAGATCTCATTTCTCACACCGCCGCTCTCACTGTGCTGGCGTTCTTATGGGAACAACCAGCGCCAGAAGTCCCAGTGGAATGAACCAGCGCCCGGTCTTACTGGAATGAACCAGGGACTGGTCTCACTGAGTGATCCATCGCCTAGTCCGAATAGAATGAACCAGCGACTGGCTCAACTGGAATGAACCAGCGAAGTCCCACTGGAATGAATCAGCAACTAGTCCCACTGGAATGAACCAGCTACTGGTAACACTGGAATGAACCAGAGACACGTTCCACTGGAATGGTCCAGCGACTGAAGAACATCTATATTCCTTATCAGTTATGGCTGGACGTGGTGACAAGGCTTCTGAGTCGTTTATCTTACGGCCTAACATAAACCTCGTGTGGTATTACACGCAAGTGCATGTCACACAGACTGGAGTACGAATCATTATAATAAACATATTTTTTTACTTTTTTCTTTGAAAAAAAAAGATGCAGTACTAAAAGTATAAGCTAAAGCTACAACAAAGATAAACTGCGCAGGAAGAAGATGATGAAACTTTTCCAATTAAATCTTGTCCAAAAAAAATTTTTATCTCACTTGAGATTCCTTTCCCCAACTTGATTACTTACATTTATTAAGGAAAACTTGAGAGATGCCGGTGAAAAGAATACTGTTTATCTTGCTTTGAGCTTAAGCAAGATAATTTCGGGGCTCTTCGCTGCCCTCACGGCTTCTGTTTGGTTCCAGCATCCTTCGAGATCCACTAATCCATCAAGCTCCTGGAATAAATATATTTATATATAATTTTTCTTTTTTCCAGCCGCACGCCTGCCTGCGTACCCACTAAGGCCCGCTACAGTAAGGTGCACTTCGGGGGAAACTTGTAGATCCTTGAAACGAATATTCCCAAAAAACATACTACGTTCCTTTCCGACCGTCTGAGGTATTTCTTAATTCTGATAGCAGTTACTGCTATGGTCTCTAGACTAGATATTCCTCATTTCTCATGGTATTTACTGCGATATACTGGGGCTCATGATGGGCACAATATTCTATGGTAGTTACTGCAATACTCTTCGATCCCATGGTGAGTGCCATATTCTATGGTAGTCGCTGCATTCCTCTACGGCCCATGAAGGACACCCGTGATTCATGGTAGTCACTGCAATAGGCTACAGCCCATGGTGGGTGCCCTGTTTTACGGCAGTCATTGCAATACTCAACGATACATCCATGTCTCATGGTAGTTACAACCCCAATGGATTCATCTTTTTTATATCATTAATCCTAGATTGTTTTCTTCCTCCAAATACCCCGTACTTTATATCCGGTTCATGCTGGAGAGTGGAGGGAAGGTACTAACTGAGTAAGCAAGCACAGAAAAACAAATAAGCAAGCAGGTTAAGTCTGCGTGTACCGACAGCCTTCACAGATGCAAGATCAATGATGGCACTATGTGAGGCCCTTGCCTCCTCCCGCCCAGGGTACTGCTGACTGCTGTGGGACATGCCCTCAGATGCTACTCCTGGATACAATGCCGGGCAACACGACGTCCGAGGGTCCTTCACCGTTTGCATCGTTTCAGTACGACATCTGAATCAACAGAAAAAGCTAAATGCTCGGAAAATTGTGCTAGTTTACCACACGGTGGTCGGAGATTAGCAAATGTGCAGACCGGCGGCACTGAACAGCCTGATACGCACACCAAATGCCCTCACCAAGCAAAACTGAGCCAAAGACTGAACGGCAGCGGGGTTAGAAAGCAGTTCCTAAAGCCAGTTTAAACTTTTAGTATACCACTTGCAAATGAAAGGTATTTCACTACTTTTGATCCAGAACTGTATAACACACACTCTTCGCCATTTACATCATTTAGGCTGTCACATCTCAAGAGGTAAATTACACTAATAAAACAGCCCCCCACCTACCTCCTCCCCAACCATACTTACTATCCCCTTAATAAACTTACCATCCCCTTAAATCCTCTCCCCCTGAACCACACACCTACCCTCCTCTGCCTCACCACCTGCAAAGATCCTGCTCCTTCTCCTGCCCTAAGCACGGCCTCAAAAAGCATCACCACCACGATGACTACCGCCACCACCCCTGGCTCACAAGGCCTAAGGAAATTCTGTTTTTCCAACTACACCAGCGGCTCTGAATCTGTGTTTACTGGCCATTAGCGAGGCGGAGACGGCGTCGTCTACGGCCATATCCTACAAGGGACCATTACAATGTCTGTCGCATTTGTTTTTGTTTTTTTCCTCTTTCGTAAATGACGCCAGATGACCCGAATTTGCTACATACCAGAAGCAGGGAGACACGTCTATGAAACTCTTCTTTATCCATTCCTGTGTGCCTCAAACTCAATTACTCCCCTAGAACACCAGCTACAATGTCGGGTCCTGATTAACACACCCCACCTCACCTTATCCCACCTCATCTCTCCTCACCTCATCTTACCTAACCTTACGATGTTTTTAGAGGTCTTCTACCACCACAGCTCGATCTGGGACTTTACCCTACCTTACGATGGTTTCGGAGGTCTTCTTCACTAACAGCTGGGTCTGGGACCAAACCATCTGGTCACTCCTCTCCTCAATCAGAACGCTAGATGCAGCGGCCCCTCGGACTAAGTAGCCATCACATTCTGGCTGGCCTGACGAGTCAGTCTATCTGTGATACTCCCTCCCTTCCCTCCATCACTTTCCAGCCATACCAAGGCGTGAGGTCGTGTCCAGGCCAACACACCTGTTGCTATCCACAGTTTCTGTCTCAGCTGAAGTACTCCAAGACGACCAGAGAGAAAGAGAGAGAAAGAGAGAGAGGGTCCTTGAAGGAAGTTTGCAAACCCATTCCACTGGAATCCGCTGCTGATGACGGGCAAGTGGATGGCCAACAGGCCACCTCATGTCGTTTTGTCTTCCAAAATAAGGGGTGTGTGTCTGGGGGCAGTGTGTCGAGAGGCCGGGTAGTCAGTGGACCGTGTGTCTAAGGCAGTGTCAATAAGACCATGCGTCAAGGAGGGTCCGGTGTTAGGGGGCCGAGTGTCAGGCGGCAGTGTGTCAGGGTATCCGTGACAGGGGGCTGTGTCTCAGACGACCATGTGTCAAGGGGGCTCTGTGACAGGAGGCCGAGCGTAAGGTGAGCGGAGATCAGGAGGAGCAGTAAATGAGGAGGGTCCCGGCGTTAGTAGGAGCTTTATGAGGAGGCGGTAATTAATGGGGTGGCAGTATTGAGAGGGGTGGTAGAGAAGGGGCAGCAAGTAATGAGGCGGCGTGTGAGGGGCGGTGTACCAGGAAGCAGAGAGTGATGAGATGGCAGAGAGGGGCGGTGTGCAAGGAGACGCTAAGTGATGAGGTGCTCAAGAGGGCGTTGTGTGAGATGTTCCTGTATGAAGAGAGGGTTAAACGATGAGGGGTCAGCGCGTACGAGGGAAGATGGTGTGAGGGAGGCCGGCGTATGAGGACGGTGTATGAGGGAGGAAGGTGTGTGGGTGGACAGTGTATGAGCAAGCGATGTGAGGGAGGTATAACTCGTTCGGGGGGGGGGGGGCGCAGGCTGTGAATGAGGGGGAAGGGGGGGTGATGAGGTGTGCAAAAGCACACCCTGGGAAAGTCCTCACCCAGCTGACCCTGCCCATGAGACAGGAGGGTGTTGGGTGCGCCTGCCGAGGTTGAGACGTCAAGGACCACTTGAGATGTACGCTCGAGCAGCAGCTGCTCTCCCAGCCACCTATCGATGCGTCAGCCTCGGGGGGGTGAGGGGTGGGGTTTCAGCCTTGAGGTGGGGTCTGCCTTAAGGACAGATTAGCCTTGATGTGAGGTCAGCCTTGAGCAGGGATCACCCTTGTGGGAAGAGGGAATATAATGCATCCTTCACGAACTAAAGCGTCGTTTCTTCAATTATTTTTCGATAAAAATAAATAATCATGGAAAAAAAAATGACGAACGTTATCACCTTGACCCCAACAACTGGACCAGACGAAAGACTGATAAGGTTTGACACACACCACAAACCTGATGGACGGCTGAAAACGCTCCCGACCAATAAACTAAAAAGTTACACATACGGATTTACATTCGCATCACAGTGCTGTACGGCAGGTCATGCGTGGCATGTGTGATGACACCACGTCACCACAGATCTGGTCTTGGGCTATCGTTTCGCACTGCCCGAGTCTTTAACCTGCCACTTTGCTTGACTCCCCGCCACTTCTCCATGCAAGTCCGGGTACGCTCACACACACCCTCCCTCTCCTTCTCCTCCTCCTCCCTCCTCCTCTCACCTGCGTTACTGCAACCTGTGGCACGGTCTTCCCGACCTGCGTCACGGCCGTCACACACGTTCCCTCCACGCGCGAGCCAACGGCTAACCTTATCCTATAATCAATCTCACGTGGTTATATATCGACGTCTCTCGAGACTATAAACACAGGGCGGAGGCTAATAATCAAGGAGATGTTTACGCCGCTTGGCGACCATATCATGCGAGGCGGAGTGTTGGAAATAAACATGATGTTTACTGGCCTTGACACGGCGATAAACAAGAGGAAAATTAAGCATTAGCGATGCAGTGGAACCTATCGTGTGTGTGTGTGTGTGTGTGTGTGTGTGTGTGTGTGTGTGTTAATGTTAATCTTAACTGCAGTAGACGAAGAATCCCTTAACCCTATATTAGTACTCATTCGTGTCATATGTCCACGAAAGAGACTGGTAGCGGTGTGTCTATGCACCATTCACACGAACCATCAAGTTCGGCCTACTCCACCAACACACTTACCACCAAGTTCGGCTTGAACCACCACACGTACCCCTCCCTGCGCCTCACGGAACCGCTCTTCCGTACGTACACCACCAACCTATCGTTTCAAGCCACCGACTACAGAGCTGTAGTTAGCTATTCCGTGACGCAACAAGGATTCGTACCTCACTACGAAGTAGGGTTTAAGATCTCGCCCATGTTGCAGAAAAGGCCCAGGAACTGAGGCTGACACAAGAGTTTAGCCTGACAAACCTACCAGACTGTTATCCGATCCTTTTCCCTCAACACCTACGCTGTCTGGGCGTGGGAGGTTAAACGGCGTGTCAACGCTCGACTGACCTTTCCCCTCACTTCTTCAGTTGCTCAGGGCTTTATGTAAATACCAACCAGTGGCATCAGGGAATAAAACAGGAGGGTGGACATCAAATGATGTCAGATGAAAATAAATCCATTCTCTCACTGTGTGCCCGTCCGGGTCTTTCTCCCAGGCGAATATCCTCGTATGGTAATGCAAATGAACTGGTTACAATCGCTCGATACCGAGTCATAATGCTGACAAATAGAGACAGAGAGAGAAAATCTAAAACACGCATTCTCCACCGCGAAAAAAGAAAAGTTGCTCTTATCAATCAGCATCACATGCAAGTGATAACACACTCGTCCAACAGCACCTTTTGCCCATCCGTTGTAGCAATGAGCTGTTGCATCGACGGTAAACGAAATCGAACCCGAGCCATCTACAAGTTCACGACATGGTGGAAAGTCAACATAAAGAGGAGAGAGAGCCAGTGATAGCTGGCGGTCCTTAGACCCTCACCCTGGGCTGATCGGACTTGATGCCCGCAGATCACAGAAGACTTCAGATCAATGCCGCTTAATGTGCGAGCATCTGATGCCTGAGATTCATTGCTTCGAATGGTTCTCATATTGGAATATTTCTGTCTGGGAGTATCTCTCTCTCTCTCTCTCTCCCTCCCCTAGAGAGACTGTCAATTGGAGCCAGACTTAGTAGTGCACAGTTGGGGTTCATCTTCACGCGAGTGTACTCATCCAAAGTTGTAGGTCCGGGAGAGAGAGAGAGAGAGAGATTCTCTGATCGCCCCCCCCCCCTTTGGGCGTGTTCTCATCCTCACATCCTCGCCTCTTCTGTCCCGCTTCTTCGCTATACACGTTCCTCCTCCTCCTCCTTCCTCGTCCCCTCTTTCTCCTCTCCACTCGCGCACCTGCGCCTCCTCCTCCTCCTCCTCCTCCTCCCACCTTCACCCTAGTTCACATTTCTTGCCCTTAACCCACCAACACCACCTCCTCCCCCATCAAGACTTGAGCAGCAAGCCCTCAGCGGCGGGAGATTGAACATCGCCCGACGCGGTCCTGATGTCACGCCGGGTCTGTGTCGCCCAGGAGCACACGCTCCCACCGTAATGACTTCAAAGTTTTTTTCTTTCCATCATTATCTTCCTCCGCCATGGTTCTTCTTAGTTACCCGGCATCACCACCGGCTGGGTGGACGTCTCCCGGATCCTCAGCTCAATTTTCCACCTCAAGATGTTTGTTCACTCGTTAAGGAACGACCTAATTACTTCACCCACCTGGTTATAAGGTCATCCAACCAACAACTCTTTTTACTTCACATAAAAACCACGATGATGTATTAACCTGTTGATGTCTGAGACCACCCATTCAATCTCTTATTAAGTACACCTTCACCTTACGTTCATTTCAGAGGCTCTTCTACCTTCCAACCTCAGCATGAGACTGAGTTCTCTAATACGCCCCAGATCAGCCAGGTAACGGAGAGACATCCGACATCAGCTTGAGAAAAGAAGAAAGGTGCTCGGTGAGTTTAGCTTCCTCAGGGATTAGTACATATGGCAGTCGTCCGGGGAGACCAGCTGTACTCAGGGAAACACAGAAGTCGTGGAAGATAATCCAACAACCTGGAGGCAACTTATCACTTCAGCACACCACACTTCGACAATACGTCATCCCAGCTCTGAGGCTGCTGAGTTGTACGACCCCAGCAATAGCCCACACGACCTCGAGACCACGCATTCAGCACACCCCCAGACGACCATATGGGCAGCAGCTCGCACGACCAGGTGGGGGGAGGGGCACAACATGCAATAACCCAGACGACCAGACAGGCACTGGCCAGTTCGACCATCAGGTCAAGCGCCATCGACCAGGACCAGACTGTCGTCGCACACTTTCAGGAAACAAGACGACCAACATACAGACCGAACAAGAAAACCGCACACCGTAGATGCAATGAGCAACAGACTTGACAAATACTTGGCTTTGAGTCTACGACTGACCAGTACCTGTGTCTCCGTTGCTACAAACGAAGCCTATGGTTATTTCTCATCAAGCCAACTGTTTCTCCTTCTGCTCAAACCACATCAATATCTATGTTTCTCATCCCCCCACTGCCACAAAAAGTCTCGTGACGACCCACTGGCGTCTGCAACAGCTTGCTTTCCTTCGTGTTCAAGAAGCCCGTGACACCACACGAACCGTAATGCCCCTTCTTAAGTCAAGAGAGCTTCGCGCCGTCGGAATGCCAGCCACGCGGGACCAAGAGACCAAACAAATCACCGACCAGCGGGACACACGAGGTCGGGTTACAAGCGAGACTGAAAGAATGCAAAGCCAAGATAGTGCGCGAATCCCACACCATAAGTAAGATGGGTACCACAGCTATCTGATTTCTGCCATGCCTAAAAAAATAACAAATACCTCTCGTTCTTTTGTGTGTGTGTGTGTGTGTGTGTGTGTATACACAGTCTCTTGACCGCCAACAAGAAATGCAAGATAAAACCAAATAAAGTAACGATTCCCCGCGACTACATCTAACCAGAGAGCCCAGTACGTACACTAAAATACTTCCCCAGTCACACACAACCTGACCGCGTCCACCTTGCATTACTTATAGCGATACCATAAATAACTTCCTCCGCGTTAAATAAAATGAAAAAAATAAAAAAAAAAATAGCTACTGTCAGTCCAGATCCCTTGATGCTAGCTGTAAATTTGCATGAGGTAATTAACTAACTCACGTTACCAAACACGTCTGTTTATAGTCATTTCTAAATCAATTTACACGCGAGTGTAATCACAGAGGCAAACGTGTCAATAATAATTAATTCTAAACCAGTCCGCTGGTAAATGTAATCATATGACCAAACGTATGTATCATAATAAATTCTAAATCAATTTGTGGGTGAATATAATCACAGAAACAACCACGTCAATTATGAGTATTTCTAAGCTAGTTTTCTGCGTTAATGTAATCATAAGAAGCAAAACCTGGGTATCACATGCAAAGGTTTCTCAAAATGGAATTTTCAATGGCATTGAGTTTTGCCGACCACTCGCCCCCTCCCCCCTCAAATTATTCTGGGTATAAATTTTGTTACTCTCAATGATTCAAGGAGTATTATCTCTACATATTTATTCAAAGCGAATAACAGACTGTATATACAGTAATAAATAAAGATATCCCATAATAAAGAAAATCTCGAATTATTACTATGTAAATATGCTTTATACACGTAACCGCGGTTTTTTTTTTTTTTACCATATGCAGTCCTATGCTTGAAATTTTAACCATAAAAATAAATGTTAATGGTAATTCTTTAGTCTTGTGTAATCCTTGAATTTTGATAATCATAAAAAAATTAGAGGCTTGCACATGCTGTAGATCCCTTATAAACCCAGTTACATCCCACCTTTAACCATAGAACAACATAACATTTTCATCTCTATCATTTCCGAGCGGAAACACTCGCAAAAAAACGTGACAGTGTCGCAAAAAATGTGACACGCAAAAAATGTGTCTCTCGCAAAAATGTGACTGTCGCAAAAAATGTAACACCGTCACACAAAACGTGACACTGTCGCAAAAAATCTGCCACTCGCAAAAAATGTAACACTGTCACACAAAATGTGACACTGTCGCAAAAAATGTAACACTTTCGCAAAAAAATGTGATGGTCTTCCTTTCTACTTAAGGATCAGAAAAATATTCTTTGGTAAAAACGAGGAAAAAAAATATAATCCCAAGCAGCGAGTAGTATACTATCTATTCCCCACGACCATAGCGAGCGGAGAGAAAATATACTACCCTCGCCATCACGTAATTCCATCGGCGGGAGGGCAAGGCACACTTCACTACGCACAATAAACACTAAATATCATCCTGGCCTTGTCAATATTTTCCTCCCCTACCCTCGGCACTCTGGGGGAAAAAACACGGGAAAGAGAGGGAGGGAAAAATATATATATACTTTTAAATTACAAGTCAAGCGCAAAACTTTGCCTGCTGAGGACCCTCCACTCCTCACCTCCTCACCCCTTGCGTCACACGCGGGAGATACTGGCCGTCCTCTATAACGTAACATTTGAGGCCCCGGACATAATTCAGCCTTGGGCGGGAGGAGAGAATTATTTGCATTAGTTATTATACGGCCCCATAAAAGGCCCGCCAAAGGGCGGGCTGACTTACAGGCCGGGCGTGAGTGGGCTGCTTGGTGGGTGGGTGGGCGGGCGCGGCGGCGGGGTTGGGTGTGGATGGAAGTGGAGGGTTGGGGGGTGGTGGGGGTACTGATGGGCCGGGGTAGAAGGAAAGGAGAAATGGACGAAAAAGTGAGTAAGAGAGAGAGAGAGAGAGAGAGAGAGAAGGTATACAGCCCACGGTGGAATAATTCCATAACGCGTTGACAAAGAGCTTTCTGAGAAGAGAGGACGAGTCCCCCCTAAGGTGTTTGGTACAGATGAGGCATCCTGTGGTGCACACAAGTATGGCGAACCTCTCGAACGTGGTGTGTTATAGGATGAGCATTATTACGCAGGTCCTCTGGTGAACATGTAAGGTGGTGGTGTGGTGGTGAGATTGTGGGGGCGATATCGATGAGCATATGGTGATGGCGTTGTGCTTGGGGTAGGAGATGGCATTACAGTGGACATGCAGAAGTAGGAAGCAAGGTGCAGGTGAACACAATATGATGCACTGAATTCGTTACGTTCGTGAAGCTAAAGAGGAATGCGGAGTGATGGAAGTGGCGGTGGTTGCGGTGGTGATGGGTTAGCGAACATGTCGTGTGGTGGTAACGCTGTGGCGTGTCCGTGGAGGCGATGTGGTAAATAGTGGTGGTGATACCGCATATTCTAACTACACCTTCCGATGGTCTTGGGCCAGGGTCATCTATCCCTTAGCTGCCGCTCTGTTCAGTCAAGCGCTTTGAGGCCGTGGCCCCGTATACATGTCTAAGGACTTTCTTTCTTTCCAATATTCCTCCCGTGTCCACAGGGTGACGATGGCAGTCCTCAAAGCTGCAGCCCAAGGGCTGTGAACACTCATAGTCCCCACCCCCCACCCGGAATGTCCAAGTTGCAGAGGGAGGGACTCGCTCCCGCCGCCGTAAAACTGACACAGTTCCCAAACAATACAAACTTTTTCCTCGGATTTTTCAAGTGGCGGCAAAAGAGCATAACAAGACAACTTTGCACCAGTTCCCTTTTCCCCCCAAGACGTGACGGGGGTTAAGAATCCCTATCGGGCCATGTTTACAGAAAGCTTGTTAACAGAACACGGTGGAAGGTTGGGAAGGTGACGCAACACACGACCGGAAGGGGTCGTCATGACGGATCAAGACTGGCAGGCTTGGTTGCTTGCTTGACCTTGAAGGTTATCAACTGCCAGAGTCATTAAGGCAGTCAAGGTCATGCCATAACCACAACCGGAAAAATGTTCGAGACTTTCAGATGTCAAAACATATTTCTACGTACCTCACTGTGCATATGGCCCATGATGGATCCAGGGCACGGTGGTAAGGCCTTAAGAGAGCAGCAATACCTCATTTGCTCGAGGCGAACACTTCGGGACTTACTCCTCCTCGGGTATTTCGAATTCTGACTCGCCTTGCTCTTACTATTAGTCCAGAACGCTTTCGTAGAAGACAAAAGAGGGCGACCGGGAAAATACGTATCAACAAGTGAGTTGAGCGCCCACAAGGAGTCAGGGAGCTTAGTCAATGAGTGGACTAAGGTTACCAAGAACCGGTCTCCAATCTTGACCCTAACTGCCCTCCACACACACAACACACGGAGTAAGAGCGAGGAGTGGTAATAACAAGAGTGCGGTTGAGAGAGCTGACGCAGGTATGCTGAGATGATGTAGACATACGGAGAAAATGTGTGAGGAAAAGTTGACAAAAGAGGATGTACGTGTCAGAAGTGTAGGGAAAAAGGAAAGGGCGGAAACGAAATTGGTGGTGGAAGGATGGAGAGAAAAAAAGAATTTCAGCGATCGTTACCTGGACATGCAGGAGGCGTGCACGGGAAAGAGTGATTTGTAACGATGTGGTGTACTGGGATCGACTCGCTGTCAACGGACTGAACCAGGGCATGTGGAGCGTCCAGGGTAAACCATGGAAAGGTCTGTGGGGCCTGGATGTGGAGAGGGAGCTGTGGTTTTTCGGTGCATTGCCCACGACGGCTAGAGAATGGATGTGAGCGGATGCGGCCTTCTTTCGTGAGTTCCTGGCGCTACCTCGCCAACATGGAAAACGGCGAGCAAGTATGGAGGGGGAAATATATATGATAAAATAATTTCCAATACGTTAAAAACCAACGTAAAGTTTGTCATTTGACACTACAAAGGTTGCAGCATCTCTCTCTCTCACTCCCTCTCTCTCTCTCTCTCTCTCTCTCTCTCTCTCTCTCTCTCTTTCCCACCTTTGAATTAAGACCATATAATTCTTCCGGTACAAGACTCGAGGAACTCCCGTCTCACCATCACACCATCTTTGTACGTGTGATGCGGCGCTATGACTCACTCAAAGCGTTGATGACCTAGGTCTTGATGTACCTCCTCATCTCCTGCCGGGG
>JAYMFT010113555.1:0-13446 GCA_038088735.1 Panulirus argus
GAGAGAGAGAGAGAGAGAGAGAGAGAGAGAGAGAGAGAGAGAGAGAGAGAGAGAGAGGAGAGACAGAGAGATCACCTACTTATGAGTATCTTCGACAGCAAATGGCCTCATGGCAGGTCTATCAATCAATTTGATGCTTTTGTACAACGGGAACTTACTTTAAAATGAATTTACCCAGTTAAGGGTACATATTCCCAGAAACAGTCAGGGTGTTGAAGCAAAGGGGAAACATCATCGAAAAACGGCAACAATAAGGAAAGATTATACAAGCCAACTCAATTTGGGCTAATCTATGAATAGTGTTATATATGAGAAAACTTTATAGTTTTCTGAGGAGAGTGAAGCTGCTGAATACAGGAGGAAGAGTTTTGTGATATCTATATATACGCTTTTTGTATGCAAATAGAGAATACAAAATCCAGGAACCTCCAAATATCGATTATTCTTATGCGAAGCGTCACTCGTGAAGGTTCTGTCTAACGAATAGGGAGTGGGACCTACCACAATATACGATTTAAAGAAACTGAAAGACAAGTATTTGAAGTTTTGTGCTGAAAGTGATGACCAGAAATGAATAATGATAACAAGAAAACATTGCACCGAGCGAAAAATGACGATCGCGTTTAGAGAGTGGATTCGTCAGCAAGGCGTGAACCTATGCTACCGAACGGTATGTTGTTCATGAAATAAGCTAAGATATATCATGAACTGAAGATTGAAGGTGACTGCAGATATTCAGCGGGTTGCTTGCAGAATTTTAAGAAACGTCATGGTGCACAATATGTGAAACTTTATGGTGATACCTTCTGCTGATCATGAAGCAACTGAAAACTTCATTGATGAGTTTACAACAATAAATTCAGACGAAAACCTTTCTCCTGAACAAGTTTACAGTGCTGACGAAACATCACTGCACTGGCGCTGTTTCAATAAAAACTTTTTTAACACCGGTTTATAAAAGGACCCCAGTTGGAATTAAGGATGTTACGGTTAACAGGCTGACTGTTCTTGGGTGTGCAAATGCGGCAAAGTCGCACAAATATAATATGACAGTAATCGGAAGAGGAAACGTCCGAGGTGCCTTAAGGATGTGTCTGAACCTGTTCATTATAATGCCGACCAGATAAGTGTGAATAACCAGTGACATACTTTCCAACCAGTTTAATAACCTCTGTATCAGTGGCGCAAGTTCATTGTAGGAAAGCTTGATTTAAAAGAAAACTGAGATTTTATTATTCCTGGGCGACTGTTCTGGACATATCCCTGCTGAATATCTTGAGCAGAAAAATGTTTTCGGCATTTACTTCCCCCTCAATGGTGACATCTTTTAAGCCTTGAACCCAAGGAATTTTACGAGCAGTATGGTTGCTACGGAAAACAGAGGCGTGAGAGTGCAAGGCTTCCAAAAATCTGTGCTGCTGCTAATGCTGGGAATGCTGCAGATACTCACTCTAGCAAGTGTTTGGCATAGTATTTGGCCTTCAACAATGTTAAACGAAGATAATCCACCAGATGAAGACTACGAAAGATTTCGTGTGACAAGCAAAAGTATACCAGATCCCCTTACCTACCCCAAAGGTTTATCGTCGGAAAGTGGGGATGAGTTAGAGGAAGTGGACCCCGAAGAAGTGGTGCACATTGACAATGACGCTCCGGTGGTGCGTTCATTGCGTGATGGGGAGATTGATGAAATGGTGTTAAATGAAGACAAGCGTGAGGATGGCAGTGATGATGATGACGTGAACACTGCTGAAGTACCTACGGATGATATGGTGATGACGTGTAAACAGGTTAACTGCCTTGAACAACGTGAATGAAAGAGTGCTCAGACAGAAACCACTGTTTCTGAGACAGACGGCACTAAGAATTCCTCAAAAAGACCACCCATCATAGTGGTGCTTAATTACCTAGAGAATCCAGTTCCTGGTACTTTTCATATGTTCCCGGTGATGATGATGTCAACATTGATGAACCCTCTCCCCAAGATTCCTGGAGCCAGATGTACCACACTGCATAGATTCCTTTTAGCTTATATTATTAACGGAAAATATCATAGCTTACCTGCATGTATATATGTGCAAAAATTATTCCTTCATGACACTGGATCGCTGTCTTAGTAAACACAACCTGTATTCATTGTTGTCTTATCCTATATTTCTATTGCGCTGAATTTTCTTTCATTCCCAGTATAATCAACAAAATTTAATCCTAGTTTCTGTTTACAAAAATAAATAAAACAAAATCAATGAAACACAAATAACTATTTGGTTTTATTGAAGACGTCACTGTACCTGGAGACTGACTGAAAACATTGTGTATTTGTAACAAATATTGTGCTTCTTTAAGGAATCATCTGCACTCATTATTTCAGTAAATAACTGATACGGAGCATGTATTGTGTAGGGTAGGGCTGGCAAACCTATGTTACACTTGCCGAAGTGGCACACACTGCTGGGAGCGATGAAGAATGTTTTGGGAGAGAACTTTATCTGAAAGAGCAAAAGTGGATATGTTTGAAGAATAATGGTTCCAATGATGTTATATGGTTGCGAGACATGGGCTATAGAAAAAGTTGTACGGATAAGGGTGGATATGTTAGAAATGAATTGTTTGAGGAAAATATGTGGTGTGAGGTGGTTTGATCAAGTAAGTAATGAAAGGTTGAGAGATATGGTAAAAGAGTGTGGCTGAGAGAGCAGAAGAGGATGTGTTGAAATGGTATGGACATATGGAACGAATGAGTGAGGAAAGGTTGGCAAAGAGGATACATGTGTCTGAGGTGGGGGGAACAAGGAGAATAGGGAGGCCAAATTGGTGAGGGAAGGAAGTGAAAAAGCTTTTGAGCAATCAGAGCCTAATCATGCAGGAGGGTGAATGACATGCATGGAACAGAGTGAATTGGAATGATGTTGTATACTGAGGTCGACGTGCTGTTTATGGACTGAACCAAGACATGGAAAACATTTGGGGTAAACCATGAAAAAGTCTGTAGGGCCTGGTTGCGGATAGGGTGCTGTGGTTTCAGTCCATTAGACATGACAGATAGAAACAGTGTGAGATGTGGCCTTCGTCTGTTTCCTGCCGCCACCTTGCTGATGGAATAATAATAATAAAAGTACTTTTTCAAAGGTAATATCTCAGTTATATAGTATTACTTTTGTTACCTCTCCTTTGGCCTTGATAACATCTGCAGATGCCTGGGCATGGATTTGGCAAGGTTTCTAAAGTATTCTAGGTCCATGTATTGGTTTAATTTGTTCTTGATCTGAATTTAGGCCTAAATGAGGCAAGGCACTGATGAGGTGTAGCAGGAAGTAGCTGCCTGATCATGCATTATGAGTGCCCAGTGTGCCTAGAAATCTGAGGTGTACCCACATTTTCTTGCTGCTAGGTGAGAATTTAGGCTGTCTTATCTTCAAAGGGTAATATCCAACCACCTTGAGGCACAGTTGGAAGAGACAGTGCTAAGAATCAATATTCCCAAAATGAAGTGGCACCCTGAAAGATTAAAGAAAGAACATTGTTCCCCAAGATAGCTTAATGGGTTGCTGGTGCTCACATCATTAGAACTAGTCTCAGTCACCAGATGTGCAATGATTTGACCTTAGGAGCATCATATACTTGTACCCATAATAAAATGTAGCAGAGTCTCGCCTTTGAAAATATATTGAGGGCAGACAAGGCATTTTGCAGACACAGTACGTGAACACACGCTTTACTTTTGCTGAAAACTCCTCACTGCTTCTAACAGCTTTCCTCCAACACTATATATTCATAGAGCATCTCTATCAACCCTATAAGATGTCTTCTCCAAATCCATAAATGCCTCATAAAAATGCTTCTATTTCTCCAAGTGTTTCTCACATACAATCTTCAATCACACATCTTCTGCCACTCCTGAAAGCACTGTTCTTCCCCAATCTGATACTCGGTCAATCACCACTCTTCCATACAACTCACCAGGTATCAAAAAGCTTTTCTTCATCCTTTCATAATTGTTCACTATTTCCCACATTACTGAGGTAGTACCATGAACAGTTGAAGAAAGGCCTCATTCGTTTACATCCACTTGCTGGGTGTAATGTGCAATACCCTGCACCGACTTATGTAATTCAAACAATTTGTCACCCTTGCCTTTACATAATGGTGCCATACAAGCATTTCACCAATCCTCAGGCACCTCATCATAATCCACACACACTGAAAATCCTGATTAACCAATCAACAACAGTTGCACTCTCTCAAGAAATTCAACTGCAGTACCATTTACTCCAGCTGCCTTGCCTTACTTCAATTTACACAAGGCATGCACCATTTCTTTTCACCAAAACGTTAGCCATGACCCTCACTTCACATAACTCCCCAACTCAAAAACCTATATTTCCCATCCTATCATCAAACAATCCTTCAAAGTACTTACTCTGTTTCTGCCTGTTACCACCTCCCCATTTATCCTCTTCAAACAATCTTCCCATCTGCTCTATCATTTTCACATTATTAACCTCCACCCAAAATATTTTCTTATTCTCCCTGTTGTTGATACTCACTCATCCCAATTTTCATTTGCCCTCTTTTTCAGCTCCTGCTACTTTCTCTTTTACACTCCTCCCCTGTAAAGCCCCAAAACCTTTCACCACTCACTGTCTGTCTCACCTGCCCAGTTCCCACCTTTGTATCAATGGTAACAATGCATCACTAAATACCTCCCATTCATCATCCACTTCTCTAGCTTCATTTACTCTTACCATTTGTCATTCTAAACTCAATATCTTCTAGTATCTCTTCACACAAGACTTTTCCAAGGTAACTTACTTTCATCACCATTCACATATATCCTCTTTTTCAAAACCTGTAAAAATCTTCACCCTTACTTTCACCAAGTATTGGCCAGATATCCCACCAGCTGCCCCTCAGCATTTTCACATCCAAGAGTCTCTTTTACAAAACTATCAATTAATTCCTTTATTCATACATGTTCCCTATTTCCGTGCAAGTGTGGTAGTGTCCAAAACAGATGAAGAAGCCTGATTCTCATTTGACTCCTCTGTTCCTCCTTTCAGAAAGAAATACAGGTGGGGATTTCCAGCCCATCTCTGTCATGCAAGGGATACATGGGCAGTATTCTTTCTCCCCTATCCCCACAAATAAAATATGCATTCCAATATCGCCCACTTACCATCTTTCCTACTCCACTTATTCTTTATGTGAGTCCTCCTTTATATTGGGTATCACCAAACACCAGTCTTTTTTCAGTGCACAACTCTTCAAACCATCACATTAAATATTTTTATAACATTTCTTATACAATTTCTTAACTCTGAGTGAAAAGGGTTAGCTTCATCCAGTCTTCATCTCTGTGAAAAAGGATGTGTTCATTGCATTCAATCACAACTAAAACACAGCCATCTCGTCAGCAATAAGTAAAACAAAAATAAACACAGTTTGCCAAAAAACATTTTTATTATTCCATCAATAAACCTATGATACAGTATAACACAAGTACTGTTTTGGGCATGGAGCATTTTGCTTCTGCAATAATTTTCAAAAAATATTTTTAAGATATGCGAGATCAGCAATCATGAGTTGTCATTGAAAGAATCATCAATAAGGCTCATTTTCCAATATGACAATGCAGAAACCATCCTTACTAAGGAACAGAGCCTTACTGAGGCTTACAACTGCTGGTGTCATCACATACACAGCGATCATTGCAAACACTGCTGGCTTATATCAACGGTAAGAAGCAACACCAAACTGAATAACCAACATATTGTCCCACATGAAAGTAGTGTGTATAAATATTTTTGGATAACACTTCTCGGCTAGTTCCCCACTATAAAGAAAAGTAGATAACTGCTTAAGCATAACAAAAGGTCATAACAAGCCAATTATTTTTCTGAGCAACATTTTGCTTTCAATCTTTACCTCCTAAACTGAATTTACTAACTTGACAAAGCCCTACCGTATGAGATGTGTATAGTTGTCAATAGGAAGTTATAACCTACATCATCTCAGCAATGGTTTACCTGGGCTATATCTGTACTCTATTTGGTGAGCTAAAGAATCACTGCTATTCCCCACTCCTTTCTTCTTGTACCCCAGTTTTATTCAACCTACCTTGGCTGTCTCACTGAACATGATACCACTTTTTTTGTTTTCTGATTTAGTATCCTCCACTTTGTACAAGAATCATGCAACTGCTTCACCTGCACATGAGTTAAAACAACTTAAAAAATGCTTTGCAAATATTTTAAGAAAGGACTGCTGTTGTGTTTCCAAAGCTAAAAATTATAGAACTGTACAGTAACTCTAGTGTTATGACAAGAATCTGCATGTGCCACCTTTAAAGGAGTAATATGGTGAATCAGGACATAGATAAATGATATGGACTTTAGCTGTCACAAGTACAATAGCAATGATCCAAGTCTTTTTAGGTTCTTTTGTTGTAATGAACTATAAGGTAGTAGAACTTCTTGTTCTATTTTTCATGTGTTGAAATTAAAACTGATCCTGTGATCAAAATTATATACAACCTCACTTAATATAAATTAAGAAATTCTGTATCCTTCTTAAGATCATGAATAAAGACCCATGATCTACAACAGTGCAACCTGATCACTGTTCCTAGTCACATAAACAGTAACATGTACCTAAGGAAGAACTTTTGGACAATTAATTCAACAATGGATACTTGGAACACATTTAGTTTTCACCTTACCATCTAATTAGGATCACAGAATTTACTCAAGCAGCAGAACCTCTCTTGCCATACAAGAACTGCGAAGTGTATCAAATCTTTTGTATATGCAAGTTTTTGTATATGAACATCAAAAATCATGTTATGGTTTGCTAAGGGGCTTTATTGTTAATAATGTATTTATAAACATGTGTAATGTAAACTTGGCAAAAGAAGTAAATTATTTCTGCATCCTACAAAAGCTGGTTTCATTCCCAGTTTAATCTATCACAGCAATGGCTCAACAAACAGACTTGTATATATGTATTACTTTATTTTCCATATTTCATTAATATTTCTAATAAATAGTTTTACCTTGGCTCAAACTGGTCACATGAACATTGCTCCCATATAATATATATATTTTTTTTTCAACTCTAATCATTAAAGAAGTCAAATGCATTATGTACAATGGCAATAAAGTGAAATTGTTTCTACAATGTTCAATATGAATAAACAGTATTATGGTGGATGAAATCAATCAGAAATACTATTTACACTTAAAAGCATCCCATTCATAGTGTTCATAATGTCAAATCAAAATAAATTTGACAGCAAATGATCTTGTTTTAATCCCAACAATGCTCATCACGGCAAGATTATAGTTTACACTGCTCAATCTTTCAGGCATTTTCATAAACAGTGCTTTATAACCAAAATATATTCCTACTGTTTGTAACAACTGTAAAAAGTAATCATCAAAGTAATTAGTCAACCTTCATGCATTATTTTTCAATACATGTAAATATGCATATAACAAACCTGAAGCTCATCAGTAAGAAATGAGAACAAAAATAAATACTCTTGAAGTGTCTATAACAAATACATTTAATTCATCCTACACGCTATGAGGGCCTAGATAATGATGGGATACTGGCACTCCCTACAATTCCCTTAAAGCTAAGGAAACTTTTCCTGATCCCTAAAAGATGTAGACTGGGTGCCATTGCAAATACTAAAAGAGCTTCTACTATCATAAATTGCTATGACCCTAATCAAATGACAAAATGTGTATAAACAAACTGTGATTAATAGTATCAATATAAATATATACATATTTATGCAAGCTGATGTGTGCAAATGTACGTGTAGATAAAATAACACACACAAAAGCATCTACACATCTTACGTTTTCAAGTAGGCACCTTTCTAATATTTATATCCACTGCCATAAATTTTAGAAAACAAAAAGGTACTGGATATACTGTATTCAAATTTCAGTAACTGGACAACTTTTGTCAAAGATTGTTTTTAATACCAAATCTGGTACACACTTCTTTTGAAAGACCATTGATGTAAGGCCAACCACAGAATTGTGCAGCATGAGATGGACATCTACACCAATTCTTTGATTAACCAGTACAGCAGGGTTTGATATTTAGAATGTTTCTAAGGGTTATATATGAATAGGTCACAGAGTAACCTTACATCTGAAAATCAAATGTTCTTGAAAATCAGGTTCTGATTCACCGAGAGCCAGATAATCAAAGCATTGGTGCATTAGCAGCAGCTATATTCAACACTAACAACATTGCTACCATCAACTCCAACACAATTAGAATAGTATCACATCCTTTTGATATCAAACTAAAGTAGAAAAATTAATTACATCCTCTCACCATATTAAAATATGGTTTTATCTACAATGTAAACGTTTTGCAGCATTTCGTATTTTTCACATTTTAAGTAATACTTGTTTAGGCTACAGTAAAATAGGGTGTTTATATATGATATAGTTAGTTTTACACATACAAGCATCTCATCAATTCATAAACTACCCTTAGAAGTTTTATAATCAAATCTTATCTGTTCAATAGATATACAGGATGTTTAACTTACAAGTTTCTCTCAATACAGATAAAAAGTGTTTACTGCATATGTACATCACATTAGCAAAAAGTTGGCACATTAGCATACTGCAGGTGTTGTACATGTGGGCCTTGGAGTGACTATTACTTAGGAGAGAATGGTTACTTTAAAAGAATGTGGGCAAAGAATGACAATGGGAAACAGCTCAAAGTATCTTAATGGTCATATCAGATGCAACAAAATCCATTTCAATTTGTAAACTCATAGTTACAAAATAATACTCAATGCACCATTTTTTACCGAGTTGGTTGATAGCCTCTGTAATTAAAAGATAGTAAGGCTAGAGCCCAATATGAGAAGATGACTACTGCTATATAAATCATGACTAATTAACATTGTATCAACTGACTCACTGTCATAGATTGAATTCTGTTACCCAGTTAAAACAATGGAGAGTCCTGCTTTCAGTTTTATCACACTCCTAGAAGAATTATGGAGGAAAATGAGCCTAGAGGTTAGCATGCTGAAAGTACAATTTAACTACTCAATTTATCTTTTTAGACACTGGACATAAGCTTCATATTGAGCCTCTGTTTTTATAATATGTACATATCTGTTACTGATGTTATTCTCACCTTTGAACCGGTTCCATGCTTGGATGACTACATTTTAATTGGGAAATACTAAAATGGGAAGCTATAATGACTGAAACTGTCATCTTTTCAGCCTTCCTCTTTTTTTGTGTGTGTATAAGCATTTTTCAGTTACTACCAGCTGCTTTGTTTAAACCAAACTACTGACACAGAAGTTGGGTAGCATTTTTAATGCTACATAAAGGGTCTTTAATGTAAACGAAAAAGAGACAGGACCCAGAAATCTGCTGCTAACCAGAAGCCCTCTAATGCTGCACACTATATTTAATCATCCACTGTGTGCCTCAGGTACCCCTCCCATGTCTAGTGTACCATGCATTACAGTTGGAAAAAGTTTCTTATGAAGATATAAGTGGCCCATATTGCTGATCTTGTCACAAAATACACTTGCTTTTATAAAAAGAGATGAGTTTGAAGAACATACAACTTTGATTCCATAAACATTCCCAAAAATGTTAACACATTGCAGCTCAACCTATGCTGTAATGCAAATGTGAAAAATGCTTCTCATTCTATCATGTTCATCCATCATTAGAATCAGTCAAGTGCACTATGAAAACATTACTGTGCAGCCTAGCCAGAGACAATAGTATCGATGTATCTGTAGTTACATCCAAAGACAACTGTTTAATAAGGCTCATATTCATTCAAGTATCATTATGAAACATAGCATTCATTAAATGTGTACTGCTCAAAACAGCTGGAGTGACAAAACAAGAGCCTAGCTAAAAAATACTATATGAAGTGTATGGCATGGTTCCCAACTACTGCTGGTTGGATATGGCAGTTGACATACTAAGTTGTCTACCACATCACTCACCATTCTAATCCACTTTGAAGATGAAAAGCTTCACGCAAGACTTAATACAGACAAACCTCCCAGTAAATTCTAAATTGCATCATGTCTCATGCTAGGCTGCAGGTAAGTGATCAATATCATCTTACCAAAGCAAAGTGAAGCTCTATAATAAGAATTACCATTATATAATTTGCAACAAAAAAACAATTTATAAATATTTCAAACACTATTTGGGCAAAATCTTCAAAATCTATGTGTCAGCAAAACCACATTGAAAAAATCAAACCTAATAATCATTTTGAATTATATATCATAAAGGAAGTAGTTGTGAGCGATTCTGGTTATCAAGGATGGGAGAAGGAAAGAGTACTAAGGTCAATGCCAATAATGTGATTTCATGAATGGTTAGGGTAAAGCTATGCAGTATTATGAAGGCCTGAACATATTTTATACACAGCAACCTGACATGCTTAATCAGCATGTGCTATGTACATCTTAAATCTTGGCACCAGTGGCCCCCATATTCTTCTGCCACTCTGCCAAGCCTGCCTGCTTGCTTGCTTTTATTTTACTGTAGCAAACGATAATTCACATTCCCATGCACCCCATCATACATAACAATCTTTCAAACATCCTCTAACTTATACATTTACACCCAAGCCAAACAGTGCACAGGACTACTGGAAAGTCTTGGTTCCTGCCTGCCTCTTTGGTTTGGCTAGCTACAGGCAGGTACATGGGTGGCAGGGACAAGGATGGCATGGGCAAGGTTCGTTGGCATTGGGAAGACCCTCTGGTGCTGGACTAGATTCTCTGGGCACTAGTGAGGAGGAGGAGGCTCTGTAGTACGGCCCTCTACTCCGCGAACCAGTTTCCTCCGGGCTGTGCCGGGAGACACTGACCCCCCCGACGCACGACCCCTCCCAGGCCCCCCCACAGGAGATACAGCCACTGTTCCCGTCCCCGTTAGTGGCCGAGATACCACCCCTCCTCCATTTGACTGCTGCTGTTGTTGATGCTGCTGACTTCCTGGACTAGATCTACCTACAACGACACCCTTGGCCCCCTTGACAGACTTCAGGGTATTGGGGGTCTTAGACTGAGGCATGGTTGGGTGTTGGGTATTGGTTTGTGTTGTAGTTGTGGTAGCAGTGCTGGTTAAAGGCTGAGTACCTGAGGAGGTCTGAGTTGCTACATCAGATGATACAACAGCCTTTGAAGCTTTGTCATTATCACCCTTTGATGTGCCTAAATCTCGGGACATTCCACCACCTCGCTTTGCCAGTGATGTTGGTAATATACTTTCATCTTCCAAAGCTCCTGGACTAAGACTGAGATCACAAAGTGTGGAGAGTAACAGTTCCTGGACAAATGCTGCTCGATCACTGCTGCCACTGCCACCATCTGTATCACTCTCGCTGTCTCCAAGCCTGAAACATGAACTCATGTAAATATATATCAAAGAAGGCACATGTAACCATCATGCACCTTTCTATTAAGCAGAGTGAGTGTTCATTTTAAGACAGACGTACCAGATGAAGGTCACAAATCTGTAAGTGGAAGGAAAAGAATAAATACATAAATGTAAGAAGTGGGAAGCTGAATTATCAACAAAACCGTATTGCTACACCTGCCTTCCTTTGCATTTTGAAACATGGGACAAGGAACTTTAAAAAAATTCACCTGTTTCTTATCATGTATTAATATGCCTGCTCTCTTAAATGACAAGGAACTACCAAGAAAGGAGACCTATTGGGTACACTTACAGGGCTGAAGGAACTTCCTTCACTGGAATTACCAGGTGCTTCTATACTCATACTGTCCAATATCTGTTCAAGTGGATATTTTGTGTTTGACAGCAAAAATAAAACTATTTCATTTTTTCTCCTTGGCTTACAAAGCAACTAAAATGGGTAGGAGCAGTAACTAACTGTAATTTCTCCTCTCCTTGAATTTCTACTTTCTTACGGTGAAGAAAAAAAGGAGCTATGTGAGAATTGCTCCTTGGTAGCTCAGGGTAAGGTATGGATGTACCCATGATAAGAAGAAAGGGATGACAGGTAGCATGTTTGGGAAAAGAAACCTAGATGTTCTGGCTCTGAGTGAAAGGGGTAAAGTCAAGAGTTAGGAATAAGGGCAAGTGGAAAGGTAAGGGTGGCATTTCAGCTGAAGAAGTCTCGGGAATGTGTTAAAGAGTCAAAGAAAGTGAGTCTCAGACGAATGCGAGTGAGACTGAATGTACATTATAAAGAGTCAAAGAAAGTGAGTTTCAGACTAATGAGAGTGAGACTGAATGTACATTATATAAGATTATAAGAGGTGGGTAACTGTTAAGTGTTTGTGCACCTGGTAGTGTGGGGAGTGAGGAGATGTGTAACTTAGAAGCTGAGTAAAGACATTAGCAATCATGAAGCAAGGTACTGAGTATTAGCAGTGGGAGACTTGAATGCAGGAGTAGGTAATGAGGCTTTTGAGGGCATCATGAGAAACTGTTACATAGATACACTGACCACACAGACCCTAGCAAGGCGATCTGGTCTTAACACTACTTTTGAGAGAGAGAGAGAGAGAGAGAGAGAGAGAGAGAGAGAGAGAGAGAGAGAGAATATGAAAAAAAAAAAAAAAAAGAAAATGGTGTATATCTTAAGTTGTGTGCTGAAGATGAAATGGGGATTGGGAATACCTAGTTAAAAGATGGGAGTTTTGAAGAATGAAAAACCGTTTCCCTCTAGAGCAGTGTCCCAAGATCTGACATATTTCATACTCTGCCAGAGTAAGAATCCTCTATCCCCTAACATCCACTTTTCATAAACTACCTGTTCAGCAGTAACAGTGTTGCTTTCTCCAGGTTTTCCCCCTAACACTCAGCAACCCCCATTCAACAGTGATGTCACATTCCCCTGGTTGACTGCTGGACAGTCTGGCCAACTCATTATTCTCAGAACAAGGACATCATCCTATGTTGGTCACCATCGGTATGAGGTGTTTTTCAAAAGAGAAAGAAAGGAAAGGTGGAACACATATTTGGAAAATTTGCTCAAATGACACCAAACTGGAAAGAGTAGCTTTTTCAGTTTTCTCTCTAGGGGGTGGTCTGTCCAGCAAGCTGAGAGTATATCAGCATGGAGGTGGAGGGTTATTAGTCATCTGCTACCCACAGATAATTCTCTCCTTTACATACCACATAAGAAAAAATACAGAAGGTCCAAAAGAGGAGTAACAAAAATGGTACCAGACTCATGAAAGGTTAGTTACAGAAAAAGATTAAAGGCTATAAATTTGCCTATCATGGATGTGAGATGAGTCCTCGTGCTACCTTGCTGACAAGAGATATGGTGATCAAATATAATAATTAAATACATAAATAATAACATATATATATATATATATATATATATATATATATATATATATATATATATATATATATTTTTTTAATATATTTTTGC
>JAYMFT010113566.1:0-13446 GCA_038088735.1 Panulirus argus
TTTTCTTCGTCTGTTTCCTGGCGCTACCTCGCTGACGCGGGAAACAGCGATCAAGTATAATAAATAAAATATAAATATATATATATATATATATATACAAATCATAGAGAAAAAATAATTGTTTGAATTTTTTTGTCACGTATGGGGATGGGTCATGGGGGTTTAGTAATACTGCTGTTTAAGGGTTAATGTATGGCATCACTTTACCCTGTCAAGAGAGTGGAGATTTGAAGCATAAGGACGCTGTGAAAAAACTCTCTGAGATAAACAAGGATAAGAGTACAGTATTTTGAAATATAACGTCATTTATCAAGGTTAGCATAAAATTTTTCTTGCAGCCAAGTATGAATCTTAAGAATGGATTCAAGAGGTAACTGAATTGGTATTTTTGGATGAAACAGTTGCATGTGTTTTTTAATGTACGGTAGTAGAATGTATTTTATGCAGGAAGGATTGTTTATTATTTATAGTTTCTGTCTTACAGCTTAAGAATCTAACAAAAGAGGGCACGGATTTGAAGGCAAAGGAAAATATGGGGTTATGGCAAAAAAGAATGTTTATTGGATTGAACAATGCACAGATCTTCATTTCTGTAAGTAAACATACAGTTCACATAGGAACTCCAAATTGTATTTGACACCATTGTAAGGCCTCCATGCAACACCATTCTGGGATTGTTTGAATTGACTTAGTTTGTTTTGAGTTGAGATTAGTTTGGGTAAACATGTTGGATATATTTTTTTTTTCACCTATATCTACTTCAAGAAATGCAGTTTAAGAAAATTTTACGCATATAGGTATGCAAAGTGCTTAAGTTGGAATTGACTATTCAAAATCCTCTTTGTAGAAACACTTTTGGTGGTTTCTTGTTGTTGTCTGTAAAAAGTAATTTTTGATTGCTGTTTTCATATGACATGCACTCTTATGTCTCAAATCTGGCAGTCAGAATCAGGGATGTGTGGGGATGAAGACCCCCGAAGACTTTACCAGGTATTTGCTAAGTACACACCCAAAGTAGGGTACTGTATTTGCAGGGGTACTGGTGCTCAGTGAAACCCACAGCTTTTAACTTGTAATCACATATTGCTTCCAAAGTATACATTGTAGATATAAGAACTGTAAATGATTACAGCTGTAAAATTTTGAAGGTATACTGGGAAAATGAAACTCATCAGGTAGTTTTATATAATTTTTTTTATTCTGCTGCCATGTTTCCGTCATACTCAGTGAAAGATCTTGTTGATGGAGGCCACCTAGCAAGAGGTAATAAAGGTATACAGGATTCAGGAAAAATCTATCATGGAAAAATTTAATTACACAAAGCAAGTGACAGTGGAAGAACTGTGTAAGTCATGAAAGCCTAACTTTAATTCCTTCACCAAGCCCCTTGCCTGATTAGTTTCAGTGATCATCTAGGCACATCCAGACCAGCTCCTACAGTGGATAAAATGCGACTTGTTTCCTGCCTCCCCTGAGGCATCAGCCTGATCGCAGAAAGATGACAGTAAGGTTTCTTACCTTAAACCTCACTTGGGCCAGATGCCACCCCGAGCATCAAGCAAAGTAATTGCCATCACTACCTTAGTCTACATGCACATTTTGGAATTTGGGAACAGTGAGATTACAGATGTAGTGTTATTCAAAACTTGCATGTATGTTGGGAAAAGAAAACTCCTCAGGTTAAGTTGTGATTTATTAGATCAATTTTCAGTTCCCAGAATCCTGAAAATTTGAAATCAGGCAATTGTTTGTCCCCCAGGTCTCTCTTGTTAAAGGTGCCTCTGTAGATTGTTAATTTTGTGTCCTAGATTGTTAATTTTGTGTCGAGCAGGGTCATTTTTAACATCAAATAGGAAGGGATGTGTAGGGTATTACCACCATTTTCCTTTTAGGCCTTGATAAGATTTGAAATGAAATTTAGAACTGATTGGTTGGATTTGTAGCACTTGTGTCTTAAGAGAGATATCTGCCCTCAAGCTCTCAATTAGGTTACCCAAGCTTTCCCTGTAGTGTTTTGAAGGGGAAAAAAATTGTGTGTGTGTGTGTACAGTGCCAACAGAACTGAGAATGAGTAGCCTTCAGGAATGCATTTCTACCAATAGAGCACTTGTGTGTGTTGCACTGTTTGTGAAACTTCTTACTTTTTAAGGAAAGACTATGGAGGAAATTGTGTAAACCTTATGCACTACAAATAAGGCATTGATTGTCCCCGTATTAGTTGGCTTTGTGCACGTGTTTATTTTTCCATCGACACAACCATTTATTTAACCATTTATTTTTAAAGAATGTAGTAAGGCAAGGATAATGGGAATTTACATGCTTTGCATGTCTTTAACTAATATGTTTTCAAAGAAATTATTGTAGGGGTGTAGAATTATCAACATGCATATATTGATAGTGTTATGAAGTGATGGGTCATATTTAGTACATTGTATTAACATAAAATCAGGTCTTGATTTGTACTCCTTTTTCGTATTTGCTCCTTTTTCTATTATACTCTTCTAGAAGACTCAAAAGTGGACAAGGCTGTGAAGTTAAGGGAAAATTTGAGGAACAATTTTGTAAAACAAAAGAAAAACATGATTAAAAGTAAAAATATTTAATGCAGTCCTAAGAGGTTTAGATTTACATTATTTACATTATATTAGGAGTATCATTATGTATGTCATTTACTCTCATCTGCGTGATTAGAATCTAGATACCGGGTACATACAATATTAACTTTATTAGAGCACTCTTATATGAATGTTAGTGATATTGTTAACTAACTTCTTTAGTCCATTGAGAGATTATTTTTGCTACCAGTGAGTTATGTATTCATTCAGCTGCTTGTGAGTTGAAGTATTCAGGGAAATACAGTCATTGATGGACTTGCATAAAGCTGATTGAACAACTTTGTTATTTTCAGATGAAAATAATCAAAACATGTTCCTTTGAATGCATCTGTTACCATGGTAGCACCAAGTGGATGAAAGCAGGTGATGACTATTGTGATATATTTCTAACAATTTTTTTATTATTGCATACAATCCCAAAACCCACTTCATGAGGTTACTGCAGCTTCAAGGTTGGGCATCAATCAAGAACTGGGAAATAATGGACTAATTTGCAGTTAGAAGTTCCTTATTGACAATGTACTCCTTTTCATCCAGTGACAAACCCTCATCAATGATTACTTTTCATTTGCAGTTTAACCATGTGCAGATAGAGTTTGGTAACATCTTTCTCTAGTAAAACATTGAAGACAAGGTAAATCTTTGCCCCAGGGGAATGACAAGTTAGGTTTTCAGAGTCTGTTCAGTTCTAGATACAGAATATACATGTACTGTGTATACAGTATGTGTTTTTATCCCCTTTCCTTCAGCGGCTTGTCCACTTGGGAATTTGATGTACTAAACACATTAAACTTACATGAAAATAAGCTGTTGATTGTCTAGGATTGTTCTACTAAATGAAAAAAAACGTTTTGTAGGATTTTTATCGTTGTTCATGAGAACACTTCACCCATAGATGAATTTTACCGTATGCTTACCCCACACTATCTTTATGCCACAGATCCCTGCCCACTGTTATCAGGATATTAGGATTGAATGATATTTTGAAGATTAATTATGTTTTAATTTCTCCAGATAGCATACATAAAAGATTTGCTTGCTTAATTGGCACTTTCTTTTTATCCAGTGATTTCTCTTTGTTTCAAAGCTTTTCTAACAATTGTCAGATCATGTTATCTCATCTGATACTCGGTAATATGTTTCCTGAATTTGCTGGTGCCCTGGACATGTTGGCATCAGCAGTAATGAAATGATAGATGCTAAAGGTAGAGCATCTTATAAGTATGTGCAGAATTAAAAATTGTGTTAGATGTGAATAGCAAGCTAGATTGGACTTGGAATCCCATAAAACGAACAAACTGCAGATGTTGAAGAAAGTTAGTAAGGTGTGGAATTTTCCTGTAACAGGAATAGCCAATGAGGGTTTGTTGTTTTGTGTTGACCCATGGTCACCTGATGGAGAGGAAACCTTCCCCATTGTGTGACGCCTGCCATTGCAGGATTACAGTGGAACATACATTGACAGATTGCTAGAAATGTAGGAGTTTCAGAGTCAAATAGGAAGTGTTAAATGACATTGGAAGTAATAAAAGTATTAGAGAAATTTTAGAAAGCAGTGTTGATGTAAACGAGTGATGAGTTTTTTGATTGAGGCCAGAATATATATTATCTAAATAGTTTTGAGCTTTTAGATATGTGAAATGAAGCCAAAATATATAATTCTTTGTAAACAGTTTTGATGTTTTAGATTTTTTTTTTGCTAAAAAGTGCTGAATAACAGTTAATTTGTAGCACTTTACAAATGATACAAAATCAGATCAAATTCTGCCTAAAAATGAATGTTGGCATCATTCGAAACATCATGAAATTTTGTTGTTGCTGAAGTTGCAGAGTTGAAGTGAACCTAGTTGACAAACTTTGTCATGAAGTAGATATTAGTGACCATAGAAATTTGGTTTTGGCAGGATGTATGGTGATGCGGCATGCAAATATTATTCTTCACTGTTAGGATGCTTGAACTCTCTGATTTTATGTTCAGTACTCGTAAAGCTTAAGAAAGAAGCGCTGAATTGTGTCACGTTTCTAGCTGAGTAATGTACCTCAGATAGCTGATTCATCCCCCCCCCCTTTTTTTTAATTTCCACGTTACCTATATGATATAGAAAGATTGGAATTTGGCTCCTCATAAATGTCTCATGAATCAGAGTTCCAGCACTCGTGTAGAGTATGGAAAATTTTTTTGTGTTAAGTTTAAGGCCTTGAAAATCAGTGTTAGATGATAATGAGACCTGTGAGTCATGGAAAACTTCCAAAGTTTAAATGGAAAGGGAAAGGTTCTTTAGAAATCTCTGAAGTATTTAAGGAGCATTATACCCCTAAAAACCATTCATAATTCACTGATCTCTCTCTCTCTCTCTCTCTCTCTCTCTCTCTCTCTCTCTCTCTCTCTCTCTTTTTCAAAACCTGAATAGATATAAATCATTTATGATTTGTATATTTTTTAGCTTACTGTGTCACAAAGTAAATCACATTGATAATGGTTTACTTGAAAGTCAGATTATCATTGTCTCATAATTATGATTTTCACTCCTGGAGGGACCTTGTAGATTTTTTCAGAAGCAAAAAGTCTTGAAATCTCATTATAATTTCATTGTGTTGGAGTACTGTAATTAGCTGTGCCACTTGAAAAGTTAATGAAGACCATGTTTATAGGACAGTGTAGAAATTAGTCGGATATGGATTGATGAACGAATTGAGTTAAATAGATACACCGACCCAAGGTCCAAGTGAGGTGGTTTAACCTTAACACTAGGGGGGAGAGAGAGAGGCTCTCTTATAAGCAGTAGAAGAAAAGGATAGCAAAGCAAAGGCTCTTTCCCCACCCTCAACTCCTTCTGGCACACACCGGCAGGAAAACATGTAGAAAAGATACCTTGCAGGATTAATAAGCTTGCAGGAATTTTTATATGAAAGTTGTAAGGTAGAATGAACATAAGTTTGTCATGCATCCCTTCACTTTTTGTTATAGAGACTACACAAAGGATAAACTTGAGCTCCAGCCCAGCCTCTCATCTTACCATGCCTATATTATTCCTGATGTTGAAGAATGATAATTCTTAATTACTCTCACAGCAGCTGACATGGGTTAATCAGTGTTAGTATGATACCACAGCATGGCCAGGGAGAGATCAGTGGTTGAGAAGCTAGCATGATACATCACTGCATTATGATGTCTTATTAAATGAATTGTTTAGTACCAGAGAGTGACAAGCAATGATCAGGCCCAATTTTGAAGATATTAAGGGTGTTTCTCTGAACAACATTTTTTGGGAGCTTATTCCATGCATCAGTAATGCTGTCAGTAATGATACAGTTTATATTAACTCAGTGACGTGTAAGTTTCAATCCTTTTCCTTTCGTCGCTAATGCTGGTGCTACTTCAGTGAAATGTTTGATATCGACATTGTTAAATCCTTTAAATATTTTGAACAATTTTATTGATTTGCCCTGGAGGCACCTCTTGCTTAGGGAGAACAAGTTTAGTTTTCACAGTCTCACCTCATTGTTACGCAATTACGCAAGGCAGGAATCAATGTAGTTACTCGTCACTGCACTGCTTCCACTTTAAGAATGTCCTTACTTAAATGGGGGGCCCAAAACTGCACTGCATATTCAAGGTGTGGTCTAATTAGACTTAGGTATAGTGACAATATCACATCCTTGCTTTTGTACATAAAGTTTCTGTTTATAAATCCATACATCCTATTTGCTTTCTTGGCTGCTTCATTGCAATGTTGGGAGAATATGAAATTACTGGAGATAGTGACCCCTTGATCTCTCACACTATGGGTGTCCTTTATCTTGTGGCCCATCAGTTCATAATCAGATTTTTTTTTTACATTTTGTACTTGCAACAGCTAACATTTATTGACAATAAATAGCATTTGCCATTTACTAGTCCATTCAGCTATTTTATCTAGATCCTTTTGTAATCTTAACCTATCTTCTTCAGTTGATATGGTATTGCCAATCTTTGTGTCGTCTGCAAATTTGGATACTATGTTATTTAGCCCTATGTCAGTATTGTTGATATAAATGATGAAAAGTATAGGCCCAACCACTGATCCCTGGGGATTCCATTAGTAATTGGTGACCACGGTGATAATTCTTCATTCATTACGACTCTCTGCTTCCTATCACGTAACCAGTCCTCTATCCAGTTTCTTATGCCACCAGTAATCCCCAAGGCCCAGACTTGAGTGGATGGATAACCTGGTAGTCAGTAAGAAATCAGATTTTGTATTGCATCTACTAATGAGAATGCAGCCTTATTATGCATAAATTTGTATAGCCCAAAATAACTGATAAAATAGTCTTGGTTGAGATCTTAGATGATTAAGTGATTTTTGTTTAGCATCTGGTACATATTCTCATCGTGCTCACTAAGCACCAGGTAGATTCAATGTCTGCCAGTTTAGTGAATACCTGGTGAAGTCTTTGGAGGTCTTCACCCCCGCTAGATTTGATCATTGGTTGACCAAGCTGCTGGAAGCTGCAGCACTTAGCCTGTAGGCCTGTATAGCTTACACAGCCTGACTGGTCTGGTACACTTTGTAGGTACTTGCCTGGTGCACTCTTAAACTTCTATACTATGCATCCAATTCTGTTTCTGATGGTAGCTGGTAAGTTGTTGTACAGTCTTAGGCTCTGGATGTTTAAGGTGTTCTCTCTCTTTGTGCTTACTGCACCTTTAGATTTCAGAGGAAGTATTTTACAGAGTCTTCCATGCCTATCATGCCAGGAGAATGTTTTTTCTGAATGCTTTCTTTTTGTGTATAACACTCCTGTAGATTTCAGAGGTAGTATTTTACAGTCTTCAACGCTTATCTTGCCAGTAGGATATTTTTCTCTGAATGTAAATTGGGAAACATGACTTCTAGAATTTTTCAGGTGTAAATATTGCATACCTCTCCCATCTGTGCTCCAGGGGGTATAGTTTCAGATTTCAACCATTTCCAGATATTTAGTCTCAGGCCTCCCAGTCAACATTCTCTCTTTATTCCTGCCCTCATACTCTCTGTTTTATTCAGCTTCACTCAAAGTTTGCCTCTTTGTCAAAGCAAGTTCTTGAAGCCCTCAGTCTTTTTCATCCTGGGATGTTCTGTAAGATGTATACTTTCATGTGTCTCTTTTAAATACTTTTTGGCATATTTTGTGCCTTTCATTCTTTGTACATGGTCATACCACCTTAGCTTGTTCTTTTCATTTACTTCTTATACAGATAAAACATTCAAATCCTTTCTTATCTTGGTGTTTCTCATCCATTTTTATAACTTTTCTTATTAGCCTCAGTGCTCTCAATTTCAATGGCCTGGATCTTTGAACTTTTTCTGGTTGTGGGTGACCATGTAGCTGGTCCATGTTTAAAAATGTTATACATAATTGTTTTGAATCTGGTAAATTTCCAGCTCTCAGTTGAGGGTGTAACATACCAAAGTTTACTTTATATTTGATAAGGCTGTTGTTTATTTTCATTTGCTGTTGATTTTTATCTTATTACTTCCAAGTAATTGATTTATATACATGTTATGTTGATGGTCTTCTGTATATGTGTTGCACTCTGAATTTTACACCATTTCCATTCAAACAATATGACCATCTATCCATTCCATCCTTTAACTCATTTTCAGTTATAATTGCTACATCATTAGCATATGCTAAGTTGATCTCTCTATGTTCTCTTATGCATGTTTCTCTTTGACCTTAATTTTTATATATTACTGATAAGATAAGGAACAGTACTCCTCCCTGTCTGATTCAGGTTTATATTTTGAATCACTTACTATTAGTCTCCTGATCCTTGACTCTTTGTTCATAATGATGATATGTTTATACTTTTAATTACTCAACCAATTTCATATCTGGTCCTTTATGATGGCCTTCCAATTTCCTCAATAAATTTGTTTCTCTTAATTCAGTTGAAAGCCTTTTCTAAATCTATGAGAGTCAGGCATCTCATGTTTTGTTCTTAAATGTTTTTCCAAAAATGACCTTTTGAGTGTAAAAACTAAATCATTAGCTCCTCTCTTGGGTTAAAAACCATGTTGGCAATTTCTAGTGTATCATATACCTGTGTTTTTAATCAGTGTTCATATGTCATACCAATATGGGATAATAATGCAATTCCTGTGATATCTGCAATTCTGTTTTTCTCCTTTCTCATAGGTTGACATATGATAAGTTTCAGCTAATCTGATGTCTTTTCCTGTTTCCATTTTATTGCATCTGGGTCAGTTGTATTAACGATCACTATTGGTGCCTTTCCATTTTACATATTCTAAAGAGCTCTTTTCACTTCTTCAGTATATATCTCAGGTAGTAGGATATCATAAAAATTCCCTTCCATTTCCTCAGTTATTTCACCTGTTCACAGTTATCTTCATTTTTTGTCACACTTAACAGATCTTCAAAATATTCTTTCCATCGATAGGTTACTTCTGTTCTACTAACAGATTTTCTGCACTGTGATTCTTGATGGCATATACTCTATCCATTGTTGCTTTTTGTAGTTACTGTTATGCTTTAAAGCAGTTTTAGTCTTAAGATCTTGTCCAGTACTTTCCCAGACTTCACCTTTTGCCCTTCTCTTAATCATTTTAGCTTGTGATCAAGATTCTGCATAGCTAAACCTGTATTGTAGTTTTCTTGTCATCCTCCATTTATTATGCTCACATTTTCACTTTTACAGCTTATTTTTTATATCATTTCACCATTTTAGGTTCATTTTTTACCTTAATGCTAACGTCTTTTGCTATTTTTTGTACATTTCTTTGTCCTCAGTGTCCTGTTTTTATGTATACTTCACTTCAAGTAACTTAATACTTACTTTGTTCTTAAGCTCTTTTGGTCAGTTTTCATTTTTATACTTTTTTCAGTGTGATTTTCATTTTGTTTCCGTGTTACTTTTATTTTTGGTTACACTGACGTAATATTTAGATAGCATTATTCAGTGATCTGATTCACTTAACACTGTTGATATAACTTTAACATACCCAAATACCCAAATAAGTTCTAAATGTTCATTGAAAATGAATCTTTGACTAATTAGTGTATTTTTGTCTTTCATGATTCCTCCCATACCAAGACAACTTGAGACTTTCTTTATGTTTATAGAAAGTATTCATTATTGATAGGAAGTTGAAAACTGAAATGAATAACTGTCACCATCAGCATTTATGCTTACTGTTTCAGTCACTTTCTCTAAGCTTTCTCTCCCAATACCCTGATATAACCTTGTTTTCCCTTTGTTGTATACTCACATAACTTTTTTGTTGAGCTTTATAGTGCTACTCTTTTTCAGTAGTAGGTCTACCCTGAACATATAGATTTTGTAAAACCATATAGAGTGAAAGAAGAAAGTGTACTAAGTTGTGCTGTTGATATGGGGGGAAAATACTGGAAGAAGTGAGGGAATTTAAGTACATGGGAGTTTTTGTGGGTAAGTTTGGAGATATGGAAGGAGAGAAGGGAGAGAGCAGTACAGGGTAGAAGAGTCAGTGGGTCCCTTAACAGAATAATGAAGGGTAGAGGTGTTAGTATGGAAGTGAAGAGAGGATTAAGGGACAGCATAGTCCTCCCAACCCTCACCTATGCAGACTAAACATGGACATGGAATGAGGCACAGAGGTCAAGAATCCAGACTGTGGAAATGATCTATTTGAGAAGAGCATGTTTTGTGACTAGATGTAATAAAGAAAGAAATGAAAGGGTGTATGAGAGATGTGGTATGGAAAGAGGGTGAAATGTGGAGTATTAGAATGGATGAAACAATACTTTGAGGTGGATTGGCTGTGTGGAAAGAATGCAAGAGTGGGAATTTACAAGGAGAGTGTATGATAGTGCAAATAAAGAGGTTTTGTGGGAGTGGAAGACCACCTGTGACATGGGCAAATAGGGTGGAGGAATACTGGAGGGAGAGAAACAGAGGGAGAATGCATGGAATGGTTTATGCATGGGAGGCATGTAAGGACACGGATAAGTGGAGACTTTTGCCATGGCCACCCCTTGATGGGAGTTCTTGGAGGGAATGGGCACCAGAGATATAGATAGATTGATAGGTCTCCCTTGCTAGGGAGTATATGCTTGTATAAGGTTCAGTTTTATGTATCTTAGATTTACTGATATCCTCTTATTCCTTCACTTCTGCAGTATATGTTATCAGTTTTTTCAGTAATTTGTGGTTTCATCATGACACCAACCTCATGTCGATGAGAATCAGTGACTCTATGAGCTTATAGTATTCATGTATTGTTCTTTCCTCTTCATTTTTGTTTCTTATCTCACAAAGTTTCAATTTTTAATTTATTTTATGATTTCTGTCAGGTGCTCTTCTTTTCCTCACTTTGTTGACAGACTTATGGAAGCTAGTCTAATGGTATTTCTGTTTCACTGTCCAAATCCATATCCATCTCCAGTCCATTTCGTCAGTTCATCATTTGGTTGTTCATCCTTCTCTGAGGCTTAGTTTGCACTTTTCGTATGTGATGTATCTAGGAGTGGCTTGCTAGGCCTTTCTTGGTTTCCTGGGACTACCAGTTAGTGCCGTCTAATTGTTTTTTGCCTGTTTATGGTAACAGGACTCCCCTAATGGATTCCCAGGCAAAAATTCTAGTTTGATGAAACAGCTACACCTCTGGAAGTTTATGTAGTCCCACATCCTGGTAGTTTTCCTGCACTGCCATAATGATGCTGGTTTTGAGAGCACTAGCTAGTTTACTAAATAAAGATATGCTTCTTTGCTGCTTGCATTGTGGGATCTAGAATATGTGTTCAGGTATAATTCAGCAATGATGTACAAAAAATGGTATAGAAAGTTGACTATCAATCCGGGATTTCATGGTCATTTATCACTTGTACAGTATATAAGCTAAATTGATTGTTGCTTTGTCTACAGTTTTAAATTTTGATGAAATATCAAGAAAGTAATGAAACTGGGAAAATATGTTTTCTGTTGAATGATAATAATCTGGTTCCGAATGTTGTAAAGTGCATCTCAGATTTCTATAGTTTTTAGTTGAGGAATTGAAGAAAGGAATTGAGAAATGTCATCGTATGATGTAGAGGAACTGGAAGATATAGTGCAGAACACAGTAATTAAAAACATTGAATAACCAGTCCAGGCATGTCTAATAATTATACATTCCACCTCTTGACTGATTCTTCATGTGGTGCCTTTGAAGAAAGTAATAAGTTGAAGTGAAATATGAGGGACTTATTCATTCACTGAATAGTGTTAATCTGATCTTTCTTGTGATAAAGAAGAAAACAGACTATATGTGCCCTTCTGCAAAAAGTCGAACATCTTTTACTCTGTAGACAACACAAGGCCTTTTGCCTCACCCTATGATTCTCAAGCTGATTGTGCCATAGTAGGCCATGGACTGTTACACCACAACTATACAGTATTTTTAACCTTTAAATGCCAGGAGCTTTCATATGAAGATGTACATGGGCATCATCATATGAGTACTAATGTATGTGGGCGTGTCTAAATCCTGCCACCAGTATTTTGACATTTTTATGATGCCTTGGTCACTGTATAGGTGGTTATTTCAGAGACTGCCACTCTCTGAAAGCAGTTTTAAAGTGCAAATAAAAAATCTATTTGAATTTATGTATATATTTGTGAATAGTAACGATAAATACAATAGTGATATGCATCATATGGTGAATGTGCATTGTGAGATGCTACCAACTGCACCTCTTTGCTCTTCCTTTCCGCAACTTCCTTTCTTCACCTCCGTTGGAAATTTAAGGATTAATATTTGTACTATACCATGGCCAGATGAGTTATGGTAACTCACATATTTGTACATATTACTTATATTTACATAGATGTCTTTCATAAATGATAATTAGATTCACTCATGGGCCTCATCTCTCCCTGTTAATCCTCAAACTTCCTTTGTGAGGCAATTTTCACATTAACTTTAGTGTTGTGCCATAGCTATATAAGTTAGCTTCTTTGTGCATATCCTTTAATTTGATATGTATTTCTATCATTATGTAATGGGTAACAGAAAATTTAAGCACTCGTTTTCTGTGCTAAATCATGATACTTGCAGAATTGAAGATCAAATGGCTTTTGAGGTTTAAAGAGAGAAAAATTAAATGTGATTGTATTATGCAACCCTTGCATACCTGTTGTGGAGCTCCTTCAACAAGGTGGGCTTAATTTGGGAGTGAAGTTCCTCACCGATATTGTACTATTTTCTGTCTGGTGAAGATGATATTGCTCCTCACTTACAGTTTTACCACTTACAGATGGGTTCCATTAACATCGGTATAATGATAAATAATTTGACATAGATATTGATGAAGAATAGCAAGACTACATTATAGAGTTGCCCATTTTGCTAGTGCACAAGTTTTAGGACCCCAGTTGTGCATATACTTCTCAGAAATGATACATGTGGTCATGGATGAAAGCATCAAACCTACAGATCCTTTTGACAGGATGCAGATTTGTATGGGTGAGTAGGATGTGAGAGGAATGAATAATGAAAGTTGTAGACACTTTTAGAAAGGGAAAGTAAGATATGTTTGGTTTGTGCAGAACAAGGAGAGGATTGTAGTAGGAACCTCTGAGTGAAATAAAAGGAAGGATGCAAGATTAGACCTCTAGGCTGATATATATATATATATATATATATTTTTTTTTTTTTTTTTTTTTTTTTTTTTCGTACACATTCGCCTTTTCCCGCGTTAGCGAGGTAGCATTATGAACAAAGGACTGAGCCTTAGAGGGAAAATCTTCACCTGGCCCCTTCTCTGTTCCTTTTTTGGAAAAGCAGAAACTGGAGGGGAGGATTTCCAGCCCCCCGCTCCCTCC
>JAYMFT010113577.1:0-13446 GCA_038088735.1 Panulirus argus
ACACATACACACATGTACATATTTAGACTTGCTCGCCCCCATCCACTCCTGATGCCACCCCGCCCCCCGGGGAAATATGTGATTCTTTGTGTGACTGATAATTGAATATACCCTTCTTATGACATGGTTTCATTTGCAAATAGTAGGAATTTTCCCTTACTGAAAAAGTCTGATTCATTTTCTTAGCTTACCTCAGTTATTTTTGTTGCATCTAATATTTTCTATGCTATATTATTCTTAAGTTTTTGAAATAAGATTTATTGTAGTATTGTAGGAGTAGAGGCAAACTGCTTTATTTTTTCTTTTATGCATTGATTCTTGTAGGAAACGAAGAGGATCATGAGTGAAGCTTTTGACTGTAACCCAGAATTCAAATTTGTGGAGAATGTGAAGAAAGGAAGGTTGGTTGCAGTCTTTGGGAAAGATAATTTCTGGCATAGAGCACGTGTGATCTTCTGTGATGGACACAAAATAAATTTGTTTTTAATAGACTCTGGCATGGAAGAAAGCGTGTTTATTCATCAGGTAAGCATTAAGAAATGAAGGTTAAGATTGTCAAGGGGGTGAAAGTGATTTAGGTACATTGCTCTTTATGATTAGTTTTTTAGAGTTATGAAAGAATATTTCATGGGAAGAACCTCACTCCCTCCATAGTTTTCTTTCATTAAGGAAAAAGATGCTCTTTCTCCCACTCTTGGTTATAAAGTAAGCTTGACATCAAGCCTCATGTAGAACAAAGCTCTCCTCTGCAGACTTGATTAGACATGAAATAGATAGAAAAAATTTCCCTTAAGTACATTATAGAGGTGTTCATTAATCTGTTGACCATCCATCAGTAGTCAGCTGCTATTATTTGATGATGTGCCAAATTACTTTATGCATCACCTAATTGTATAGGTTTTAGAGAGTCTTTTCCCCATCTAAATGAATGACATTACATTGAGTTTTGATGACATGGTTTGGTAAGTCACATACTTTTATTGAATGCAGTGCCTAGCTATGTGCATCTTGTGTCACCAGTGGATCCATCATCACTGTGCTGCTATCACCTCTCATAAACAATAGAATTAGAAATGACCTGTGAATGCTGAATTCTCCCTTTGCTCAGTGGTAGTATCGTAACCAATGAGATAGGAGGTGCTGCTACCGTTGAAAGTAAAGAAATTTAGAATTGGGAAAAGTTATTAGGTTTCAGCACCTTAAGGGGATGGTCTAGTTTTACTGGATTAGCAGTCTCGTCCCACCTTCTCATAGTGACCTCATTGTTACACCCCTTAGGGGTGGAATTAAAGGGGAAGGCGTTGCCCAATTACATCAGGGCAATACTTTTAGATTTGGATAAACACCTAATGTGTGCTGTTACTTTTAGTTTTTTTGACAATTTTGGAGCCTCGCTACCTCTGTCAAGGGAGAGGAACAAAAGGCTAAGAAGTAGCACTGGAGTCTACCACTAGTGCTGAGGGTTAAAAGAGATGAACGATTGAGGGTGATTGTGCTGAATGTGAATGGATGACAGGTGAGAGTAAAAAGAGGGAGATTGTGGAGATGTTTAAAAGTTGTAGCATGGATGTGCTAAGGATTGGGGAAACCCATATCCTTCAGCAGGATGTGTTGAGTGAAAATGGAGATGATGAATGCAAGTTATGGGAGGGCATGAAAGGAGCTGTGGTATGATGGGAATGAGTGAAAATTACTGGGGAAGAGGAAAAGAAGGTTGTGCAATTCTGCTATCACCAAGAGTACGGGAGGGTGTTACAGAGCATAGATGGAGTGGATCAAGAATAGTGTGGGCGAAAGGAAAGATTGGGATTGTGAAATATTCATAGGTATGTGTATATGCACCTGTGAATATGAAGACGGTACAAGATAAGGATGAAATGAATCTTTTCTGGAGAAATTTGAATGACTGTATGAACGGTTTTGAAAATGGGAGAAACATGGTCGTATTGGGTGATATGAATGCAAAATTGGGATGTGATGAAATTAGTGAGATAGATGGTAAATTGGGAGTGCCTGGAGTAAATGAGAATGGAAGCTATCTTGTGGATATTTGTGCTGAGAGGAGTTTATTCCTTGCAAACATCTTTTTTCAGCACAAAATGACCCACAGATATACATGGATGAGGAATGATGGAAGAGAAGAGCAAAAGGCTTTGATTGACTATGTGGCAGTGGATGAAAGATTGAGAAAGGCTGTGCTAGATGCTAGAGTCATGGAAAGATTCTTTGGAGACTTTGACCATTTCGAGGTTCTTATGGGGATGAAGTTCTGGGAGAAGTGGAGGTATGCTGTAAGGAAGAATGGGGAAGTAAAAGTGTTGGTGAGTGAGAAGATGAATCAGGAAAAATATAGTGAGGAGTATGAAGGGAAGGTAACTAAAAGCTTAGATGGAGGTAAAGTGAATATAGGAATACAGTCATTTGTGAATGAGGTGTTTAAAATGTTTAGAGAAATAATATTAAAGGTTGTAGAATCAGTAGTTGGATACAATGTAGTGAGATACAGGAATAAAAAAGCCAATTCATGGTGGCCAGAAAAGATAAGAAATGCTGTGGAAGAGATGAAAAAGGCATATGGTAGATTGCTCGATAGGAATGTACCAGTGGAAGTTCAGCAAAGATGGAGGGAAGAATACAAAATATATGAGCGAAGGTGGAGGGAAGAATACAAAATATATGAGTGGAATGTTAAGAAGCTGATGGAGGAATGTAAAGAAAGAGTAGATGAAGATTTTGGAAGAAAGTTAAGTGAAAAGTTTTGGGAAAATAAGAAACTATACTGGAAGGAGGAGAAAAAGGAAAAAGTTTGATGTAAGAGTGAAAATGTTGATGTGAGAAGTAAGGAAGGGGAATTGCTGAATCAAAAGGAGGAAGCGAAAGGAAGATGGAAAGAATATCTTGAAGACGTGATGAATGTGGGAGAATGGGAGGCAGCTTTTGTTACATGCATGGGTATGGAGGATGGAAGGAAGAGGATACAAGTGTAGGGGCTTACAGCAAAAAGGGAGGTAAGAAGGGCAATAATGAGGCTGAAGGTAGAAAAGGCACCTGGAATGGATGTGATTATGGCTGAAATGTTGAAATATGGAGGAGACAGTGTGATAGTGTGGATGCATTTTATGTATAATTTAGCATGGAAACAGAAAGTTGTGCCTGAGGATTGGGTGAAAGCTATTATCATTCCTTTAATCAAAGGAAAAGGTGCTAAGGATGCATTTAGCAATTATAGGAGAATAAGTTTGTTAAGTATATAAAGGAAAAGGTGCTAAGGATGCATTTAGCAATTATAGGAGAATAAGTTTGTTAAGTATACCAGGAAAAGTGTATGTAAGAATATTCATTGACAGAGTGATGGGAGTGACTGAATGCAGAATAAGTTATGAGCAAGTGGGTTATAGGAAAGGTAGGAGATGTGTAGGTCAAAATTTTGTTGTAAAGGTGACCATGGAAAAATATTTAGCTAAATGTAAGAAGTTGTATGCAGCTTTTATGGATCTTTATGGGATGTCTTAAGGATATATGAAATAGGGGGAAAACTGTTGGATGGTGTAAAAGCCTTCTTTAGAGGAGCAAATGTATATGTAAGAGTGGATGGAAAGCTGAGTGAAAGTTTTGGGATATTTATAGGTGTGAAGCAGGGCTGTGTGATATCACCATGGCTTTTTGATATATATATATATGGATGGAGTGATTAAAGAGATGAAAGCAAAACTAGGGGAAAGGGGTGCAGAGATTGAAGATTGAAGATGATGGTTAGATATGGTGGCTAGTGGCAAGCCTGTTTGTGGATGATACTGTACTGTTTGCTGAGAGTGGAGTTGCAGAAGATTGTATGTTTTTTTTACGAGGTGTGTAAGCCTAGGCAATTAAGGGTAAACACAAGTAAAAGTAAAGTAATTGTTTGAAAGAAATCAGAGTGAAAGCATAGATTTTGTAAAACCATATATAGTGAAAGAAGAAAGTGTACTAAATTTTGCTTTTCATAGGGGGGGAGATAAGCCGGGAAGAAGTATCTTATGTGATGTTATTTGGATGGAGAAATAAGGGAGAGAGCAGTACAGGGTAGAAGAGTCATTGGGTCCCTTAATAGAATAATGAAGGGTAGAGATATAAGTATGGAAGTGAAGAGAGGATTAAGGGACAGTGTCTTCCTCCCAACCCTGACATGTGCAGCCTAAACATGGACGTGGGATGAGGCACAGAGGTCAGGAATCTAGGCTATGAAAATAAGCTATTTGAGAAGAGCATGTGGTGTGATTAGGTAGAAAGAAAAGAGAAATCAAAGAGTGTATGAGAGATGTGGTATAGCAAGGAATGCAAAGGGAGTGAATAGTGAAGTGGTAGAATGGGTGAAATGCAATACTTTGAGGGGCTTTGGGCTTGTGAAAAGAATGCAAGAATGGGATTTTACAAGGAGAGTGTATGATAATACAATTAAAGGGGTTGTTGTAAGTGGAAGACCACCTGTGACGTAGGCAAATATGGAGGGAGAGAAACAGAGGAAGAATGCATGGAATGGTGTATGCAAGGGAGGCATGTAAGGACAGGGATAAGTGGAGTCTCTTTTGCTGTGGCCACCCCTTGATGGGAGTTCTCAGAGGGAACGGGCATCATAGATATAGATAGGTAGATTAGATAGTTTCACATCCAAATAATGTTGCTGGGACTTCTATTCTAACAAACATACATATTTCATCCCTCCTATTTAACATACTCTTTTTCCTCACATTCTTTAGTGCTTCCAAAACCCTTTGCACCCTTTCCCACCCTATGACTCACATCCACTTACATGGTTCCATTTCATTCCCTGGTACCAAAAACACTACTTCTTGTAATTGTTCTCCATTCAAACTCTTACCCCAACTAACCTGTTCCTCAATCCTGCTAAATCTAATAAGCTTGCTTTTGTTCGCATTTACTCAAGACTATTCCTTTCCCACACTCTTCCTAACTCAGTAGCCAATATCTCCAGTTTTTCATTTGATTCTGCCACCATTGCTGTATCATCAGGAAATAACAACTTACTTGCTTCTGAGGCCCTCTCATCCCCCATAGACTGCATACTTGTCCATCTCTCCAAGACTCTTAAATTTAGCACCCTCACCATCCCATCCAGGAACAAATTGAAAAACCATGTTATCAAACACCTCTGTTACACAGACCATCCCTCCTGAGAAACTATTCACTCTCCTTTCTTCCTTCTCATACACTTGCCTTCAACCCTTGTTAAAAACTTTTCATTGTCTTTAGCAGCTTTCCTCCGATATAAATGAATTATATTTTTAGCATATTCAAAATTAATATATCTTTATGTTGAAATTGTATTACATGTAAAAAGACTTTTTTTTTTTCATACATGTTTGCTGTTTCCTATAATGCCAGGTAGTGCCAGGAACATCCATTATTAAGCTGTCATGTGTAATGCAGGGAAACCACATTCCTGTATCTGCAGTCAGGCCCCGTACACCCAGACAATAATGGTCTTGCTTAGTCTAACTTAGTGTATTTAGTGATGGACTTTCTATATTCCTTTCAGGGATTTTTATTCTGGCTAATGCCAGGGCATTTTATTCAGCTTAGGCATGGGCCTTCTGTCTTGCATATGACTGGCTACTCTCACTTTTTCTGTATCCATTCTATATCAAATCACTCCCCTCATTTGCCTTTCTACACATTTTATTGAACCACCTCTTTCTGTTGTTTACAGCTTTGAATTTAGAAGTACTCGGATTGGATGAGACTTTGATGAGAGAAAATGATGATAGCTTGGTTTTTACATTTATATGCAATTAGGTATTTAATAGTATTTAATTGTTTGCTCCCCCATTCTTTCAGTTGAGAACACTACCAGATTGTTTGCTGACAATTCCTTCTCAGGCATTAAGATGCACTGTGGATAATGTACACTGGAATGCTGATTGCAAGGCCTCTGATCAGCTAAAGACAATGATCAATAGTAACTTTGTTGTTCATTTCATTGATTTCATTGGAGGCAAATGGAAGGTAAGTAAATTTTGTTGAATAACTATTTATATTTCATGTAGTTTTATGGAATGAAATGGAAGGTAAGTCAGTTTTGTTGATTACTTTTATTACATTTTTTATATAGTTATATGGAATGAAATTTAGTTGAAATAGCCTGTATCTTGTTTAGTTCATTTTTTGGATTTTTAAAAGAAATTTAATCACATACAGTGTGACAGACTTTTCCATCAGTTTGGGTCTTTAGGGATTATGTACACCTAACAGAGAACTGTCCTTACATTTTTGTGGTAATACATAGGACCCCACATTACGAAATGGATGTTTTCTTGAAAAAGTTTCTGTATCACACATTTCCATAAACGTTCCCCCTTGTTATATGTGAAGATGCTTTCTATCTATTTATGTCTCTGATACCTGATCCCTCTGGTAACTCCCATCAAGGCAATGGCCATGGCAAAAGAATCTCCATTTATCTTTGTCCTTATATGCCCCTCTTGTATACACCATTCTATGTATTCCTCTCCCATCTCTGTCCCTCCAGTACTCTTCCATTCTGTTTCCCATGTCACAGGTGGTATTCCTCTCACACAAACCCGTTTAATTGAACTATCATACACTCTCTTAGATAACTCCTCTTGTAATCTTTCCTCATGCCCATACCATCTGAAAGTGTTATGTTTTACCTGCTCTCCAACTCCACAATTCATTTTGTTAACATTTCCTGCCATACCAATCTCATACACCTGCTCATTTCTTTCTTCATTCCATCTAGTCATAACACATGATCCACTCTGATAACTTATCCTCGACCTGAATTCTTGACCTCTGTGACTCATCCCATGTCCATGTTTTAGCTGCATAGGACAAAGTTGGGAGGAGTATGCTTTCTCATAATCCTTTATTCACTTCAATACCTACACCTCTACCCTTTATTATTTTACTAAGGGACTCAATGACTCTTCTACTGTGTAGAGCTCTCTCTCTTACTTCTCTTTCCATGTCACCAGACTTACCCAAGATAGCTCCCAAATACTTAAATGCTGTCACCTCTTGCAATCAGAGTCCCATCATATCTGTAACACAGTTTAGTGCACTTTTTCATGCTACATGTTGGAGTTGTGAGAGGATTCTTTGGAAACTCTGACCATTTTGTGGTTCTTGTAGAAGTGAGGATCAGGAAGAATGGAGAGGGGAGGGAAAAGTGTTGACAAGAGAGAAGATGAATTAGAAGAAATACAGGAAGGAGTATGAAAGGAGGGTGACTGAAAGTTTAGATGAAAGTGCATTAAATGTAGGGATGCAGTCTTGTTCAAATGAGGTACTTAGAATGATTAGAAAAAGACTGTTAAATGTTGTAGAATTAGTAGTTAGATACAAGGTCATGTTGTGGAATTGTAGTTGGATACAAGGTCTTGAGATATAGGAAAAAAAAAGGGAAATGCTTTTTGGATGGATGAGAATAGAAATGCTGTGAGAGAGAAGAAAATGGCATATAGTAAATTGCTCGAAAGGAATGTACAAGTGGAAGTCCAGGAAAGGAGGAGGGAAGAATTTAAGATGTGGAAGTGTAATGTTAAAAAGATGATAGAGGAAAACAAAGAAAGAGCAGATAGAGATATTGAAAGAAAGTTTAGTGAAAAGTTTAGGGAGAATAAAAGAAAGTTGAGTGAAAAGTTTAGAGAAAGTCGGAAATTATACTGGAAGGAGTTAAAAAAGGAAAGAGGTGGATATAAGAGTAGAAATATTAATGTGAAAAGTAAGGAAGGTGAGATGCTGATTTAGAAGATGGAACTGAAAGGAAGATTGAAAGATTATTTTGAAGAATTGATGAATATGGGACAAGGTGAGGCATGTAACAATTGCTGCCTCACCTTCTTCCACTATCATCAGTTATTGAAAATAATCTTTCCATCTTTCTTTCACTTCTTCCTTTTGATTCAGCAGCCTCCTTTCCTAACTCATCACATTTACATATCTACTCTTACGTCCATCTCTTTCCTTTTTTTTACCTTCCAGCACAATTTCTTATTTTCCTTTAACTTTTTCACTTAACACTCTTCCACAATCATCTACTGTTCCTTTGCTTTCCTTTATCAGCCTTTTAACATTCTGCTTACACTTCTTATCTTCTTCCCAACTACTTTGCTGAACTTATGTTTATTTCTTTAAAGCAATCTACCTTATGCCTTTTTGTTGTCCTCCACAGCATTTCTAATCTCATCCATCCACCATGCATTTACACTTTTATTACATATCACAACCTTGTACATGTTGTACCTCTCTAATCCGGATCTCTGTGGTCCAGCAACTCCCATCCTCCAACACCTTTTGAATTTGCCACCAGGGTGGTGCTGTTAGCAAGTTAGCAGCACTAAGGCCCAAAATCTGTTTACACTTCAGCTGAGCGAATAAGTGCTGTTAATTTCTTATATTCAGCTATATTTTAGCCCTTTAGGATGTTGTTTAAGAGTCCAAGAGGTGCAGAAGATGGTGCTAGTGCCATTAGAATAGATACATTTATGAATGTGTTATCAGAAGAACCAATTGGGGGCGAGATTGTGTATTTACAACGAGGTGGATTGAGGTGAAAAACAAGCCCAGAATATTAGGAGAATGGTCGCAGCGGTCAGGAATATGGGTAGGATGGGAGATAATTTGCTCTGAATCTTTGCGAATGGAGAATGTGAGAGCCTCAATCCCTCCACTATCCATATGGGAGGAATTCAACCATTCCCTATGGTGAACTTTGAAATCCCAGAGGTAGAGGATCTTGGCTAGCAGGTGAGATGTCACAGTCTCATGGCAGGAGTTTAGAAAATCGAAGAAGGAAATAAGATTTGTAGAATGAGGGTAGCAGTGGGCAAAACAGAGGAAAAGTGTGGTAGTAGTGAGGCAGACCTTGAGTCACATAACATCAGAGTTTGGGGACTTAAGGTCCTTGAAGCAAGCGACAGATGTGTTGATGTTGGAATAAGCATAAACACCACCTTTACACCAGAATTGTGAGTGGAGGTTATAGATAGATATGAAAAAGGGACAAATGAGAATATCATTAGACAACTGTGCCTCAGAGAGAAGTAAGATATTAGGGGAGGTACTAGACAGATGGTGTTCAACTGAGGAGAGGTTATTAGAGAGATTGCGAATGTTGGTATATTTGATAGAAAAAGAGGAAGGTTGAACAGAGAGGGAAAGGTCGTGGAAGGGGCTGGTACTACTACCGCCAGAGCCCTCCCTGTCATTGGCAGTTGAGTCAGGGAGAAACCCAGAGATTTTTAGCACCCCATGATGCTGGGGACTAGGGGCCATACAGATTTTTTAAAGAGGAAGACCTCTAAACTTTTCCTGTAGCTGAGGAGGTGTAAATAATGTCAGTTTGTGGATATGAAGCAAAATATTTATCAAGTGTATACTTAAATGTATATATGGTATTGCTTTCAGTTACTCTATTTGTTAGATAATTCCAAAAAATAACAATCATGTTGAAGAAATAGTACTTCTCATTCAAGGTAAAATGTTTGCCCTTGAGTTTATATCCTTTACTATGATTGAAAACAGATGAGTCTGTCCTTAAGTACCTTCCTAGATTAAGATTATAGAAGGCTTTCATGATTTTGCATACCTTTATTATAACTTCTCAACCTTCTTGGCTAAATAGATGTAATTTGTCTAGTTGACTCTCGTAAGATTTGTTTCTCAGGCCGGGAATCATCTTGGTAGCTTGCTTCTGTTTTTTCAGTCTATTTTTTGTCTTTCCTCCAATAAAGTGACCAAAACTGAACACAGTATTCAAAATGGGGATGCACCAGTGAGTTGTAAAGAGTTAGGATGATTTTCAGAGACTTAAATTCGAAAGTCTTTTCTGTAAATCCAAGGATTTTGTTCACCCTTTTTACTACTTCTTTGCACTGCTTGCTTAGCATTAGGTCTCCAGAGATTATTACACCCAAATCAAAGATTTATTGGAGCTTGCCTTTTCATTTTTACTATTGATATGTAAAACTTAGCACATATCAAGATTAATCATTTGCCACGTGTTAGCCCAGTCCAACAATTTGTCTATTTCAGTTAGAAGTTGCAGATGTTTAGTTTCTGCTTTAGATTTATTTACCACTGTAGTATCCACTGTGAATTTAAAGAAATTAATGTGTAGCTCATTATCATTACATTAATATATGAGGAAGAGAATCAGTTCCAACACTGATCACTGTGGCACACTATTTGTTATGTCTAACCATTCTGAGTCTTGATCGTTAATCTACTCTTTTGTGTATGGCCAGTCAGCCAGTTTCCTAACCATCGAAGTCCAACCTCATCGATACATTGTGACTCAACTTTTGTTAATAACCTTCTGTTATTAACTTCATCGATTGCTTTTCAAAATATAAGTAGATGACATCAACTGCTTTACTTTCATCATACATATTGAATATATCATAAAAGAACTCAAGCAGATTTGTCAAACTTGAGTGATTTTGTTGAATACCATGCTGAGAATTGTTTATTAAGAGATGGTACTCCTTACTTGAAAGAGTTGAATCGAAAGTGATCCGACTTATAAACTGTCCCAGGCTAACTTCCAAACTTGACCCCCTTGCCCTACGCCGCAAAGTTGGTTCACTTTCCCTTTTCTGTAGGTATTACTTTTGCTTTTGCTCCCGAGAGCTGGCTGGTTGTGTGCCCCCATCACTTTATTCCAATCATCCACTACTTCTACATTATCTGAGTACCGTAATTTTCCTTAAATTCTTTTGTAGGTTTCTTGTTAGTTTCATGTTGTGGCTTCTGGTTTTCCCATTTTTGCATGTTTTGATGAAATGTTCACTGCTGACGTCATCAAACTGGTTTAAAAACTTAAAGACTGGGATCGAGTCACCCCTTACTCTTCTCTCTTTTATGACTACCTAATCTATGGTTTCCATCCTCTTCCTGTAATTCAAACATGTTAATTCTGTTACCATCTTTTCCCCTTCTTCTGGCAATTCTCTCAGTATTTCTTTAAGTGTAGTGACCAACTTGAGGAACAAATTCTAGTTTTGGCGTAACATACAGTGATTACAGTTTGTTAAAACTTCCGTACCCACGTACCTGAGTGCAATCTAAATATTTACCAGCGGTTTGTTGCCTATACATTTCGTTAAGGAGGTGCTGTGGCAACAGATTAGTTACAATGCAGAATCTCAAGACCCTTTCCAACACAGATTCCTGCAGCTTATTTCGTGCAGGATAATTTCGTGTCTAGGTCATCTTGCACTGTGCTCCATCCCTATTAGTTAGCATCTACAGGGGCTAAATTTCATCAACCATCTATCAGACTGACGTTGTTGCATGTTTAGGTCCCCCGTACATTGATGGAATCTTTCTTACTCTTTACTTCCCTCATGACCTTGACAACATCCAACAACACACACAGGTGAGAGTACAGTCCTTCTGGCAAGTCATTTATGAAAATCAAGAGGAGCATTGTTCCTAGGACTGATCCCTGCGACACACAGTGGTCCCAGGAGTGAACCTTGCAGCACACAACGATCCCAGGAGTGAACCCTGTAGCACAGAGTGGTCCCAGGAGTGAATCCTGCGACCAATAGTGGTCCCAAGAGTGAACCCTGCAGCCAACAGTGGTCCCAGGAGTGAACTCTGCAGCCAACAGTGGTCCCAGGAGTGAAACCTGCGGCACACAGTGGTCCCAGGAGTGAAACCTGCGGCCAACAGTAGTCCCAGGAGTGAAATCTACGGCACACAGAGGTCCCAGGAGTGAACACTGCAGCCAACAGTGGTCCCAGGAGTGAAACCTGCGGCACACAGTGGTCCCAGGAGTGAACCCTGCAGCTGTTGACCTCAACCCATTTCCAAAGGCTCCTCTGAAATGCAACCATTGTCCCCTTCCAACGAAGCGGTCTTTCTTATTTGTTGGAGAAGTCTACTCCTTATTCCTGCTTGAAGGTCCATCTTCTTGTCCATCCTCCTTCATGGGACAGTGTCAAATGCTTTCAAGTACTCCAAATGCACTTAATCCACCCAACCCTGTAATGCATCTAAAACGAAGCCTACTGTATCACAGATGTCAAAGAGGTTTATCACACATAACCTTTCCCTGAATCCGTGCTGTCTCTCGATCAGGTGGTTTCTCCTTTGCAAGAATTTATCGATTTACTTTTTTGATTATTTTAGTAGTGTGTCAGCGATCACAACCGTCGAGAGACTGGTCTGTAGCTCTTCATAGCTCTCCGGTCTTCCTTCATAATCATACAAAGACATTTGCCCTCATCCATTCCCTAGGCACTTTACTATCCTCCAGCAACATTTTGGCCAACATTCCAAGTGGCTTGTCCAGCGAATCTGCTCACTTTCTCAGCACATGTGGACAAACTTCATCAGCACCATCAGCTCGATATGGACAGGCCCATTAGTAGTCTGTTTACGTTTTTTTCTAATCTATTCAGTGCGTGCGTTGCCAGCGCATGTGTTCGCCACACAGCTGTCAGAAGCTGTTGTAAGGGAGAAGTGTGGGAAGGGAGGCAGCACAGGTGATGGAGGGTGATGCAGGTAACCGTCCTTTCCTGTCAACAGTGTGCCAGGTTCATATAGCCAGCGGTTTCCGGAGTCTGAGTCCACATGTGGGTACTAGTGATTTTGCCGTTTGTTCGCTGCTAAAAAGAGAGCCAAGGACCCACTAGTATCCTGGTGGTTGGCACAGGTTGCTAACGTAATGAGATCCAGGGATTTACTGACACATAGTGGAACGGCGCAGTTGCCACAACTCGCCTCGCGGACCACTGTGTGTCACGGGCGTGGCCAGGCGAAGATGACGACATTCATGCAATGTTTTCCCCCCTACGTATAAGCGACTGTCATACTGCCATGTTGCTAAGGCTATCAAGCGTTCTTATTCTGTTACGAAACGACAGGAGAACCGTGCATGTAATATGCACCCACCCCTTGCATGTCTTGGTTACAGCGCGTCAATAACGGGCAGTCTACGACAGGTTGTTCACCCTCCGGCCCTTTGTCTGCCTTCCACACACACTCTCGGCTTGTAATATCCGTCGCCCCTCCGCCCTACTTGACGAGACCCAACCCACGGACAGCCTCTATGCACTTAATTACCAGGAAGATATAATCGAGTTATTACTGATTTCCGTCGTTCCTCCTGAAGGGAAAAATTGGGGAAGGGAACGATAAGGGAGACTCATGAAGAGAGAATGTAGGAAGAAGCACAGGATGAAGCAGGGAAGGGACGAGAGACGGGAGAACAAGACACAGGAAGACGGAGAGCCAGGGGAGGAGGGGAAGAGTGAAGGAGGAACGTCTAGACATGGGTGTGGAAGGTGAGTCACGAGGGGAGGACTGGCATAACATGACAGCCGCACTGACAAGACGGTACACGAGAGAGAGAGAGAGAGAGAGAGAGAGAGAGAGAGAGAGAGAGAGAGAGAGAGAGAGAGAGAGTGTGTGTGTGTG
>JAYMFT010113588.1:0-13445 GCA_038088735.1 Panulirus argus
GTATGTTCATTGAGTCAAGATGTGGAATTACAGAACCGTCAAAGGAGATACGAGAGTTGTGAGGAGTTTTCGATAGATATGGGTAGAAATTGGGTCTTGGAGGCATTAAACTTAACTAGATTTTGTGTACCCCACTGAGATATCCAGCCCAAGTCTGAGTTGCTTTTTGTATAATCCTATTTCTTTCGTCTGGCATAGTTATCTTTCTTTAATTCTTCCTTTGAATATTTCTGTAGTTACTCCATGTCATTGCAGTGTCTTTGAGCACCAAGTATCTATCGCATTCGAAATCCTTCATACTTCTTTGCTGGGCATTCATTTATCTTTGTCTTATACATATTTCCAGGAATCGCTTTTAACTTAGCGATTCCGTATCGTCCTTGTCTGGTTGCTTTCAGGCTTAGACCATTGTTCTTTTTCCTCGTATTTGTTGCCAGCCGTACATTACCATATATCTCTCCCTCCCACGTTCCAGATTGTAAAGCTGTGGTTACTTAATCTTTCATGGTAATTTGTGTGCTCCAATCCATTTATCGTATTTGTGCAATGTTTTTGTAGTTTCTTTATCTTGTTTTAATGACCTTGTTTTACCGGTGGCCATACCATACAGCAATATTCATGTTTACATCTTTATACATCAAACATTTTTACCATTAGTTGTTTGTCTGTTATTGCAAATGTTCTCAATATCATTCCACTCATTAATTGCCTTGAAAGGACCATGTTTTCAATACATTCTTTAAGATGAAGTTTTTCACTGATAAATATTCCCAAATCTCTGACATTAAATCTTTTGCCATTTGCTTCATTCCCTTTCTTTTTGGTAAGGTCTCTGTATGTAGGCAACGAAATGACATTAGCTGCCTCTCTACTATTTTGCTCTAATTTCTCTCCATTTTATCCCATTAAGTCTTCATCTGGCCATCTGTTGATATTATCCAACCCTCGTTGCAGTTTTTCATGATCCTCCACACTCTCAATTGCTTTACTACTACTCGTGTCATATGCCAAGCATCGGACAATATCCTCTCTCTCACATCCTTACCATTGTGTGTTTAAGATCATGATTACAAACAGTAGTACTGCGGCCACAACTGTTCGTTGCAGTACCCCAGACACTACATCTTCCTCAAACACGTTTCCATTTGCAATTTCCCGTTGTTAGAAATTCTTTCATCAGTTTTCCTATTTTTCCCCTTCCATTTTTTGATTGCCACTTTTTTTATTACCACTCCATTGTCTACTTCACCAAATCATTTTGCAAAATCAAGGAAAATATGAGTGCATTTTTTTTTACCATCCATCAGTGTTTCATGTGTTATGATGATGAGCCAACAACTGCGTTTGCCTGCTTTTACCCGGAACAAAAACCTTGCTGTCCTTCCTTTGAATATTTTGATTAAGTGCGAAGTAAGGTTAACTGGTCTGTATTGCTCCGGGAGTCATCTGGGCATCAATTTCGTTTTTCTGTTGTGTATTGGTGTTACGTTTGCCATTTTCCGTACGGCTGTGATTTGTCTGAGCAGCATTGTAAGATGTTTGGACATTGTTTCTTCCTTCTTTTTAGAGAGATTCCTGGAATCCCACCTCGCCCTGCAGCTTAGTTTTATTTAACCTGATCAGTTGGTTCGAGTACGTCATTTTCTGATAAGTGTATATCTGTGAGCGCAGGCTCGTAGTCCTTAAACATGTCACCATCTATTTCTTCATGTTCCCCTGTATTTAGCACAGTCTTATACTTGTTAACTAATATTTATCTTCTTTGAATGGCCCAATAATTGACTTTTTGTTCTTTTCTCTCGTCAGGTATACAGATATATTTTGTTGGCTGAGATTAGTTGGCAATGGGCAGCTTAGTGCCCTAGTCATGACCGTCTTATTAATATATATATATATACATATATATATATATATATATATATATCCTTGCCTAAGCCAGGTACCTCATTTATCGAACTGCCTTTAGGGGAGGATGAACCGCTGGATGGACTCTGGACTGACTGCCGCTACCAGGATTCAACCCTGCGCGGCCCGTGAATGCGTCATGGTCAGCAACGCTAACCGGTTGCACCACGGAGGTTCATGTAGGCAAACAGGGCATTTGTATTTTGGTCCAAATATTGAATTACTTTTTCATGCTTTAGTCTCCCTGCTCTTCTGTGTGACTCCATTATTTCTTAGCGTACATTCCCTATTCTTTCTTCTATTTACTCTGTTCTGTCTTTATCCATTGCAGTTCCTCGTTTTTTCTTCCATTCTCCTTCGTCAATTCATCCAATAATTTCCATCCCATGTTGTTTTCACATCTTTTCTTTCTTTACTTGACACTAGTTTTACAATCGTTTCCTTTCCGTGCTGCTAGAAGCTTGCCCCTCCCACGCTGAGAGGGTTCACACGACCCTCCCACCGTGGATCAGGTGTGGGTGCAAGAACTCCATACCTCGTACATCAGGTAGGGCCGACACTGCCGTAGGAGAGAGATCGGGGTTGTTACGCCGCCAGGCTCAGTGGGTTCAGGAAGGTAACGCTCGCGAAGTGGTTTCGAGAGGCGACTCTCCCATGCTGGGTGGGTTAGGCAGGATGCACCGCTCCCACACCCAAGTGGCTGCGGAGGGAAGCCGGTGCAGTACTCCGCTGTGCAGTGGGCTGGTGGCAAGAGTGCCGAGCTAAATGGGTTTGGAAGCCAACACTTCCACCCGATTGACCCTGGGGGAAGGGGATGGGGAACGCCCCACGACGAGGGAGGTCAAAAGGACAACTATCCCACGTCGAATGGGTTCTGAGGGTCAATAATCTCATGCCGGCGTTGGGTAAGGCAGGACTTACACGACGAGTAGATTACTCCCACCCTAGGTGGCCTGGGAAGGACAACACTCTCCCCATGTTGAGGAGTGGGGAGGTTACGGTGGAAACAGTACAAGGACGTGTCTGGGGGGAGGTGGAAACTGCCAGGCCGTGTTGGGTTGGGGGGGGGGGACTGACAATCTGTGTTCTGGGGAAAGGAAATAGCGTCAGGTCGTGAGAGAGAGAGAGAGAGAGAGAGAGAGTGCAGAGCAGGTCAATAAAGATCAATAAAGTATGACATACCGTGTCTTACCCAGCCTGTCAATGGGCCAGTCATGATGTTTCCTGCCATTATTCAGGACGTATGACTAAACCAATCGAATAACTTCTTCAAAAGGATTCACTCCCTCTCTGTCCTCTGGTCACACTCTTCCTTCTCCTCTTACTTCTCGCGTTACATTTTCCTTTATCCATTAACCGCTTCTGTCCTCTCCCTTCTTCGTTACTGACTACCACCCTTGCCAATAAAGTGAGGCGGGTTGGCAAGCTATTAACTGCTTTACAAAAACGAACAGGCCGTGAGATGGGATATTCATGCGGGGAATATTTATTTCCGTGAAGCTTAATTCGCTGCCATAAGCAATACAGTTTAGCATGTGCTGCATGATGGGCAAAACTGTGGACAATCTTTGTGTCGTTTTCTTCCGATGATCTGGAAAGAATTGAACCGGTCAGGAACTACTTAAGCAAGGACATTACATCCGTTTCCATATCTATACGATATGAGAGAGTAAGGTGGAGATAGTGCTCGGAGGAAAGATTTTCATCTCTTTTTTTTTCAAAAATGTAACTTTTAGGACATTCGTAGTACCTATCTGTATCATGCGCCATAAAATCCAAATCACATTCTCAAAAATATAGATTTTTAATCATTGACAGTAAGAACTGGTAAAATACAGTAAGTGAATTTAGTCTTAGTATGCCGTTGCAAAATGATGATATACCTTGTTCGACTGAGGGTTGATAACCTTTATGGACTTCCAGCAATCAATTTGGGGAAACAACATCCTATATTTGTTGGGTATTAACGCCTCTGGCCTTAGCAACTGTGTTCTCTCTCTGGCTCCCCCACACGCGGGCTGCTGGCTGCCAGTCCACAAACATTTCTCTTTCCGTCTCGTATATATAACCGGTGACAACAAGTAACTCGCACGACTCTTTCTTCATGTCTTTGAATTTTCTGGCGGCGGGAGGTGCGAGCTGCACATTAATCCTGGTTTTTGGCAGAATCTCTTAAGTGCTCGTAAGTAAGAACTCTCTCTCTCTCTCTCTCTCTCTCTCTCTCTCTCTCTCTCTGCCTCTCTGCTGAATACAGCGCAGTAAATAATTTAACTATATTGTTGGCGTAAATCCAAACTTAAATGATGAAAACCACTGATACTGCAGTTGTTGAGTAAAATGACAAAATGTATTCATGGTGCAGATTTTGCTTGAGAATCTTGTGAAATAAATACAGATATACTCCTGCTTTCATCCCCCAAGATTACGCATAGGCAAACTGATGGTAAAAAATATGATTCCGTAGTCAATAATAGATGTGGGCTTCCAAAGTTAATAATTCACAGTTTCAAAGTTAACAGACGTATACTTGTAAATCTAATACATATATGTTTCCAACATAGAGCATTCACACTTCAAAAATGATAGATATCTACATCCAATGCTGATAGATGCGACTCCATTGTCAATAGACGTATCATTCCGACATTTATGGATGTATGTCTCTGGTATTGACAGATGCATATATGGTTTAGGTCCCAGAGTCAATATGTGAACGCTTACTGTACATTGTTTCTTTGACTTTTCTTTTTTCCTGTTTATCTAATGCTTGTTGTTCTGTCCAGTCAAGTTGCTGATGGAGTGATGTCCCTCAGTTTCTCCCCTTTAACCTACGCTCTCTTTTCCCTCTCCGTATAAAGACATTCCTTCCTTAACCTCCAACGCTGTTCGCTCTTATACCGACCACTCCTCTCGACCATTCCTATTTCCACACTTATATTCATATGATTACCTCCATCCATTCGAACATTCTGTGGCAATATCTCGCTATGTTTCCTCCAGTCTTACTTGTTTCCTTCTGTCGAATTTCAAAACACTTCAGTTTAGTCCTGCAGTAGCTAAATATCTTGGACACAACAACATTCTTGACTCTATTCTAGAGACTTCTTGCAATGAACATTTGTTGACTTTTTTTTTTCAAATTTCCGTGTGTTATGAGGGTGGAACAAAGTTTTCTTTTGAGCAGTTATTCCATCACTATAAGGGCCTCAATTGCCTTTGCATGGAGCGCTGCCTGTATGTCTGGGTTGACTGTTCCTATATCACTCAAATATTCATTGTGAAAAAAGAAATCTTTTCACATATCAACTCTCTTGTTATCACCCCTAATGAATCGTCCCTCTCCATCTGCCATGGTGATGCTTCTTTCTCCCTTTCTCTCTTTTCTACACATATCATTTCGGTTGCAGTTCTCTTGATCACTCTGCAAATGTCCTGGTCTCCAGGAATCAGGCCCTTGGTACACCAGCAGCTGCTTCACATAGTCTTTGTAAGGAAGCCTCTTTATCTCTGTCCACAGAGAAGCTTTAGAATTATATTCCTTTTTACATTCTTTCCTCATCCTGTAACTTGATACCTTCAACGTTTGAGTCTAAAAACATTTGAGGATCTCAGATAAATCACCTTCATATAACCTTTTGGTATAACTCTCATCATTTTACCTTTTCAGCCGAGATAACTTCGACTGGTACATACTATTGCCTGTAACGAAACAATTGTTATATAGTATAGAGAAGCACCTCAAAAGATTTATGAGGTTCATCATCCAGTATCGTCATAACGTACATGTAGTTTTGGTAAGTTACAGTGGCTGGAGATATAACTGCCAAGAGACTTACCTCAGTAAATGGAGAGTGACCAACATCATTCTCTCGGGATTAAGCAAATCACATTACGGCACACACATGGTTCTGAGTTTAATGGTTCGTTAGGGTTGTCGTGTGAGGTTATTGCCACGCCAGAGGCAACTGACTATCCTGCCGCCGCTGTTACCAGCCAAGTTTAGGAGTTTGGTTGGGCGGCAATCTCGGGGTAATGGGTCTCTATCTAGCATTGTTCTGTACACCCCAGCTGGCATTTCTGCTGACCAGCTCTCATCCTGGTAGTACATGCTTCCTAGTTGATATACGCATGTGTTTATGCTCCTACACACACACACACACACACACACACTTGTTCGCCGTTTCCCGCGTTAGCGAGATCTTGCCTGGAACACGCGAAGAAAGGCCGTATTTGCTCACATCCATCCACTTGCTATCATGTGCAATGCACCGAAACCTCAGCTCGCTATACAAAACCAATCCCCACAGACCTTTCCAGATTTTCACTGTATTTCAGACATTTTAAAAAGAATTTTGATTTATTGCACATTTTTTTTCATCAATAATTTCGTAAAGCGTGTTACGTTTGATCATATTCTTTTCTCTGCTAATTCCGTTGTTAATCCTTTACGCATGCACGAGTTCTCTTCAGGGAAAATGTGTCTGATTAACGTTAAGGTAAATGAATCACTTCTTGAAGTCAACCGAACACAACTAACCAAATCTTCGTATAACTCTATCCATCAGCCGAAATGTATCATATTTGCGATGTTATCTGAAAAGTCTGTAAACAACAAGGTCTCGTTTTGATCTGATTGCTGCAAGGTTTGGTCGTCGCTTGTGTTTGTGTCCTGTAGATGACTTTAGCCTGTCTCGGAAAATGAAGATATTATTAAGAGAATTTATGAAATAACAACGGAACTTATAGAAACATCACCCAGCTTCAGTTAGCCGCCGACGTTTAATGTATTGTGTAAAGATTTTGTGTGGAAAATATGATTGTTGATGGTCTTCTGCTTCAATCTATTCACTGGGAGGTTTGGTCACCGATTTCGAAGGTGATCAAACATAGATATACCAGGTACAGCGCACAAGCTTACCTTACGGTGGGAAAGAAGAGTCGGAAATGTCGTTGATACGTTCGATTATTACATAGAAAAATAAGGTAAATATTAACTGCAAGGGTAACCTACGTGAAGTTATATACTGGTCTGTTGATTTCGAGATGTTTCTCGGCAAATCTGCGTTACTTAACCCCATACATCCTCTAAGCATTACGGCCCTTTCCCTGCCGGCAACACAATCATTCTCGTGAAATAAATAATACAGAATGAATCATTTGCTTCTCCCCTCATGACTATATCATTTGTAGCATCAGCTCGGTTGTCCTTCAGAGTTGCTGTGAGAAAAGTAAATATTAATATTGTGCAAATGAAAATAATTGCAATGTATACATACTAATTTTACCTTCCTGCTCCAGGATCCGCTTCTGTGAGATGGCAGTAGCGCTCAGGAGGCAGGCCACGTCCACCAGCGAACAAAGGTAAGGAAGAAGTTATTGTGTTGCTGTATGTTTGTCTTGGTGGGGTGAACCCAGGACAGTTGAGGGGTGAGTGTACACCGTCTCCAGTCTGGAAGTTGCTTTTGGGCATGAGAGGTTTTCTGATATACTGAATTATTGTTTGTAATGTTGAAGAGATAAGATGGGCGGTGTCTAGAACGCACATTGGAAAGGTTAACTCGTACATGTCCCGGGGGTATGATTTGAGACTGGTTTATGACCAGTGGAGCGATATATATATATATATATATATATGTGTGTGTGTGTGTGTAGTGTTAAAAGTGACAGAGGCAGCGTCGGGGAACTCTTATGCAGGTAAAATCTATCCCAGGAGAAAAGATTTTGAAGAGAAGAGAAAATATGAGCCTTTTTAAACCCTGGGGAGCCATGATGAAATATCACTGAACATAAAGTTATACCCTGTTGAAGTATCATGTCTCACTGTTAAATATGCTCATATTTTTCTTCTGAAAAGGATACAAATCAAGTTATTATAATATCGAATTATTATTACGGGTTATCTAATGCTTCAGATTTGCACTTATAAAAGATATTAATTTCAGAAGTTTAGGATACAGTAGTTTTCGTTACCTTGTTCGAGAAGTGTTCGTGTTGACTTCCTCTGTTCCCATATCATCTAAACGTTTTTAATCTGGTCGTGGCCAAGCCCTTAGTTCCCCACTGTGACGTAGTGTGACGCTCAGGTCTCCCACTATACTGGACGTGGTGTGACGCTCAGTTCTCCCACTGTGGAATAGATTGTGGCGGGAGATTTTCATAAAGTGAAAGCAGCTGTTGTATTAACTGTCTACTTCCACACCGCTGGGGCCAGGTTGGGAAAGGCTGTTTACCAGACACGTCTGTGTAAGATGTTCTCAAACTGCCGACAGTATCACCAGGTACAAGGTGAAGCAGAGTACCACTGGTTTATACCAGATAGGTACAAGGTCAGTGTTGGTAACACTGGTACATACCAGCCAGATGAGGGAAGGTATATACCAGTGTTGGACGAGGGCTGGGCGACCACCTCCTCCTGCTAGAGCTAACATTGGTAAACACGTCATTAAGAATGTTCCATTTGGTCACTAAAGCCAGTTTTGTGGGTCGTGTGTACAGTGATCTCTGGCCTCCAGACCCGTGGCGGGCGGCACACTAATGAGCCTTTTAAGAGCAGCTCCGGGGCTTCTCTCTGGGACTAATAACACCATCTAACCCCACCTGCTTAGGGCTTCCCGGGTTAAAGGGGACCGATCACAGCGGCGATTTTAATGACCCCAGACGCCCACTGTCTTGTGAAGTCAAAAACACGGGAACAAGTTTTGGTAAAAGCCTCACAAATGATGTCAAACCGGAGGCGAAAAATCGCTCCTCTGACTGGCAGAGAGAGAGAGAGAGAGAGAGAGAGAGAGAGAGTTGAGGTAAAAACAGGTAATTACCGCCGGAGGAAAGTCATGACCTTAAAAGGCTTCATGAAGAACAGCAACAGTGCAGGTGTTGAGGGTGTGTGTGTGTGTGTGTGTGTGGACGGCAGGGGAGCCACGGGGTCCGGCCAGGTCTTCCCCTACCACCCGACACCAACATGTACTATCCTCCCTGGCTTTGGACCCATCATTATCCCTCATATCTCCATGTTGTGTGAGAGTCATTTAGCTGTTACGCGTGTGACATAATGGGGTCTTCTGTCTGTTACAAATTGTGATATCGTGGTGTCCTCTGTTGCATAGCTTGTAGCGGTTTAGTATTTTTCCTGTTACGTGTATAGTGTGTGACAGTAGAGTCGTCTGTGACGGTGGAGTCGTCTCCCCGATACATAATGTGGACAGTGTTACCTTCTGTTACATATTGTGCTGCATCATATGTGTCAAGGTCTCCTGGCTGTTACTAACTGTGGAACAAATTTGGGCTTTCTGTTACACATTATATACCACTTGGGTGGTTACTTTGTTACATATTGTGTAACAGCTTTAGAAATTTGACATGATGGGATTTTCTGGCTGTTATACACTGTATGATGATCTTTTGTCTATTTAGAATTTGTGACATAATAGTCTCATGACTGTAACATATTGTGTGACAGTGATTACCTATACGTCCAGAACGGGAAGGTACGTAGTTGTACACTCGTGGGATCATAACACCTGAACTTTATAAACGTTTATACAATGTCTGTATTCACAACGTCACCACTAATGTATTTCGGTCATCCATTACTCCAAGACTCTGAGAGAACATCTTTGTATCTTTTATAGAATGATCATTAATTTTTTTGCTGAGACTTGTGGTTGTTTTCCCGCAACATCTGCCAAGCAGCTGTTCACTATCAGCGTTGTCAAACTGGTATAGAAACTTGAAGGCTGTGATTACGTCTCCATCGATTCTTTTGTTTTCCATGATGGGCAACATTAATTCCTCTAACTTTTCCCTGTGCCTCCGCACTCGTATATTGTAAGCCATGTGTCTCCGTCTCATATATCATATGTGTTGCCCTCCTCTGGACATTCTCTATTACTTCTATGTTTCTGTGCATGAGGCACCGAAACGTGAGAAGCATGTTCCATTTAGGTGTAACATAAGTTGCAGTAGATAGTCTGCCTCTTGACAGTTCTCCTGAAATGGCGTTTTGTTCTGCTCGCTCTTTACCAAGTGAAAGTTCGGTTGTTGTGGTTAACGCCGTCTCTTGGGTGTAGTATGCATCTGGTTTGGTGAGAACAAATCGAACTTCCTTCAATTTTGTCGTGGTGGAATCTGTTTAGTGTTCGGCTTTTAAAACCGAGTATAAAAGGGGAGGTTTCGCCTTTGATTTTAAAGATGAGTATGTTAGAATTTTAGTTATAAGGATGTTGTTCAGTATAGAGTTTTTGTAAGGGGGGACTTCTTTTGTAAGTAATGTGTTACTCAGAATCGGTCTGAGAGGCGTTTGCATGAATTTCAGCACAGGTAACCCTGCCACGGTTGCGGTATGGTGAGCCGATATATTTGGCCTGAAGCAGGATTTTTTTTTTGCCGGTGTCAGTAAATAGCAAACCAATTTTCTTCATGGGAGTAAAGCTCTTTTGTTTTTGCTTTTATCAGTTATCTCGAAATTAAGTTACTATATTAGCACAGGTCAGTTAATAACTGTAATTCTTTTTCTAACCGTTTTGGCAAGCTAATTAGCTGGCTAAGCCGTGAGTCCCGTAATACTATCACCAGTGGGTCGACTAAGTAATCTAGGAAATACAGAATAATCATGATTTGCCCCATGACGATATAAGGATCTCAGCCGCCTGGGTAAGTAAGAGGGATGGGAAACTAAACCAATGATCAGAATATGAATAGATTCGGGGGGTACAAAACGAGGCTTCAGATTCAGAATAACGCGTGAAAGATAGGATCATCAAGATTGTTGACGTTGCAACGAGAGCAATAACACCGCCAAGCTTATTAAGAATCGACCCCTTGAATGGCGTAGGCAAATATGAAATATTGTTCTGGCTGGCTCTGGTAGACATGGGGCACGCCGGGATGAAACTCAGTCAGAGTCAGCCAGAAGATACAAGTTTAAAAGGGGTAAAACAAGCGTGGGCCAACCGAACCACAAATCGCACTATATCTTTTTAAATGAAAAGTATGGATGGAGGAGGACTTTATCTTGTTGGCTTAGACATTCCAAGCGGATTATTAGATCCTGTTTGTGGTAGTAATAATATGTGAACGACAGACTTTGCTGAGACAATCAAAGGCACAAGAAAGTGGAAAGTAAAGAAAACAGGTTAAGGTTGCATTCACTTCCGAAAACCTCTCCTGAGATTGACTGAACACAGTCTGTGCTGGCGTAATGAATTGCCGAAAATTAGGCTAGTTATATCAGTGGCACCTCAGAATGATAATTGACCTCAGGGAACAACATATCACGGAGAAACCGTTACCATAACCATAGATGAGATAAAACCTGTTTGTGTATAACTAGGTATAATCCATAGTATATACCTCGCCCCGTTGTAAATGTAGGAAGATAAAGGAATACTATGCCCCGTTGGCATGGAGGGTTCGTACGAACCAGCCATGGTTATGGATACGGCTAATATGGGCAGCTCTTGAGAAAGCTAGATTAATGCCCGCAATGTATTGCGTAGCGAGGAGTAAACTGGTAACACTTTTGGTAGCCCGGCAAAGGCCTAATGAAGACCCGAAATTTCAGAAAATAAAATGCTTACTGGAATTGGCACATCAATTACGGCTCTCTGTTTATAATCTAGACTGAGGGTCTGGGCTTTCCGCAGAAGCGTTGTCATTATTTTGAGAGCCGATGGTTCCGAAAACCACAAATAAGAGAAAAGTAACTGTGGGGAAGTTATAGACAGAGTGGTTTGTAAGGAGTGTGAGGTTAACCTGATCTTTTGTAGGAAGAGAAAAATTCTGTGGTCAGGGTTCTGTGATTAGGGAAATAACAGAGCAAAATAGCGAAGGTATATGTAATAGAAACCTTAAAGGCTAGCTAGGCTACGTACATAAACAGAACTAGTTTTACAGCAAGAAAGATCTGGAACGCAATGCGAGAGAACCAGAACGATAGTGATGGGGTAAAGAGGCTAAGGTCATCTGAATTAATAACATCATACCGGCTGATAGGGGGGAGGTGAACTGGGCATGTAGACAAAGATAATAAGAAAAATATAGAGTAATGAAATATACGTAAGATTATCATTAGTATAGTTAAATACAAAAGAAAACATTAATTTTCGGGGCCTGTAGATGGAAAATGAATTTCCTTCTGAATATTTTAAGAATCTTGGTTTCATCCTCGGTTTAGAAAGACCGACGTGTTAAACTAAGCGATTAAATCTGTCGGTGATATTAAAACGATCATTTCCGTTCGATCTGTTGGTGATGGTCTTTTTGGCGGTCCGTAGGTGTTTACTTCTAAGCGTCAACACTTGCTGCATACGTTGTTGAGTCTTGACTTTATCATACCGGGGTGTTTTTTTTTTTTTTATGCTCAGAACAAGCTTGGCTTGATGTATATTAATGAGGTCATGACTTTGATGTGTGTGAAAAGTATTATATACGTAGGATGGATCATTCAACTTGATCCTACTCGGGGCTTGGATTATGGCCTTGATATTTTGTTCGTGAAAAACTGAAAAAAATAGTAATTTTCAAAGGGGAATTGTTAATGGTGAATTTATGCATACTGATATCCTTGTTTGTGACTTTCTTGTCAACGGATTAACTTTTTTTTATGTCTACTTCACGAGCAGTTTTATGCCCAGCGCTGATCTTTATTCTAGGTTGGGATTATTAACCTGAGGGGATTCTGGCCGGGTTTCACATGCCGTTCCACACCATATTTGCCTCTCGTCTCGTACTGGTTCGTATGTTTACATTTCATGATTAGGGGGAGAGGGTGACCTGACCACGAGTCTGACTTGAAATTGCGGTGAGTGAATTTTCTGTAATAATTAGATACCTCTCAGTTGCTCTTACTCTTTTTTTGTTAAACTGCTTTTTTTTTTCTTACGTTGGAGGCTTCAGTCACAGCCATAACTGAAATATAGAGGAGTTGATAAAAGGGACAAAAACGAGACACGGGGAAGTATTTGCGAATTTTAGAGGAAGCGAAAAACCCGTTTTTAGAATGTGCATGGTCATAGTTATTGGGAAAGACATGAGAATGTAGAGAATTTCAAATTTTAAAGGTGTAGGGGAAGATTGTTATCTTAACGGCCCACGTGTGAGTTGCCAACGGCCACACAATAATCACGTGACGCAGCAGCTTGACGAGTATTCCGTGGTCTAACTACTGGCGGCGGTACACAAGTAATACCTACAGAAGAGGGAAAGTGAAGCAACATTTGGGGCATAGGGCAAGGGGGTCAAGTTTGGAAGTTAGTCTGGGATAGTTTATAAGTCGGAGCGCTTTCGATTCAACTCTATCAAGTAAGGATGCAGAACTAGAACCACCCCAAATATGGGAGCAGTACTCCATACAAGGACGGATCAGTCCTCTGTATAAAAGGAGAAATTGTATAGAGGAAAAGAAATTTCGACATCTAAACAGGATTCGCAATTTCTTGACGATGCCATGCTGGCATATATATATATATTATATATATATATATTTATATATATATATATATATATATATATATATATATATATATATATATATATATATATAT
>JAYMFT010113599.1:0-13445 GCA_038088735.1 Panulirus argus
CACACACACACACACACACACACACACACACACACACACACACACACACACACACACATACACACACACACACACATGCACACACACACACACACACACACACACACACACACACACACACACACACACACACTGGCCTCCATGGTACAAGGATCAGTTCTACGGAACATGAGTCAACATGGGCCCCTCATATATTCGAATTCTGGGCAGGCAGTCAGTCCGTCGTCCCACACTCATCCCAGTTGCTCATCCTCCCCTCATGTCTGGTCGACATATGGGCACTAGGCTCAGGTTATACGCGCGCGCGCGCGCCCGCGTGTGTGTGTGTGTGTGTGTGTGTGTGTTTGCGTGTGTGTAAAGACATGGAACATAAAAGATGACTAAAGATGGGGCAATACTCTCTCCTTGTAAGAGATAAGTAATAGTCATTTCCATTCACACACAGGAATCCCATCCACACGTGCATGTAAGCCCTGTCCACACACACACACACGTCTCCCATCCATATACATGAACACCAGCCCCGTCCACACACTGCTAATTAGAGTTGCCATTGCCACCCACACAAACCCCCCGGTTATCAGATAGTCAGGGTCTGAAAAGACTATGCAAATGAGTTATAAGCTAACTTACCAGTTTACGTTGCCGGAGACGCTGGAGTAGTTAGTGTCGTTACGTAGCAGCTGTTGTCAGACCCAAAGGTAAACACCCACACTAGTATGTTAGATTAAAATGTAAACTCCCACACCAGCAGTTGTCAGTTCAAAATGTAAACTCCTACACCGGCTGTTGTCAGTTTAAAATGTAAACTCCCACACCAGCTGTTGTCAGTGCAAAATGTAAACTCCCACGCCATCTGTTGTCAGTTCAAAAATGTAAACTCCCATACCAGCCGTTGCCAGTTCAAAATGTAAACTTCCACACCAGCTGTTGTCAGTTCAAAATGTGAACTTCCACACCAGCTGTTGTCAGTTCAAAATGTAAACTCTCATACCAGCTGTTGTCATTTCAAAATGTAAACTCCCATACTAGCTGTTAAAAATTCAAAATGTAAACTCCCATACCAGCTCCAGCATCTGCTTTCAGACGAACACACTGCACTGCTCTACCTGCAACTGTGCTCATGACCAGTGTTCTACTCTCTTGGTCCTAGAGGAGGTTGAGACACGTTGGGAACGAAGGTGAGGAGGTTCTTCTGTACTTGGTCTTTCTGTGAAGAACGTAGAGGTGGGTGGTGAGGGTCTGCAGTTAAGACCTGGTCGTCCAGTAGAGGAGGTTGAGGTGGAGGGGGTGGGGAAGGGTGTTGATGTTCTATAGTACGATCGGATCGTCCGACAGAGGGAGGTTCAGGGACAGGGAAGATTCTTCAGTGCAACTAGGTTGTCCTCTTGGCTGATTAGTCGAAGCGACTTGGTGTTACGGGGTCGGTGCAGGTGCTCCCTGTGGCGTAAATTCTCAACACGAAGCTAATTATATTCCCTCATCCCACCTTGAAGTAGTGGCTGTTTAGAATTTCAGTGATGAATTATCAATAACTGAATTCAGTACCATTGGTTTCAGCGTATGTACATATACATTTTTCAGAGGAAATTGTGTTCGGAGTGAATAACGTTGATTTTCTAACCTTGTTTTCTGTCTATAGAAAAGCCAATAATGCAAATGAACCCGGAGTCAGTCATACAAGTTACATGGTAGCGAAACATTGCAATTGTTTATTGACTTGATATTTCTAGGATATATAAGGTCCCATCGACTCCCACGGATTATACATGATGGCGAGTTACTAGCTACTGAAACCGTGGCCCCTCACAAAGGTTGGGTTGGATATAAATCAAAAGAAAAATCAACAGCAAGCCGTGGCAACAGGTGGGCTAGCTGCAGCTGGCACAACGGACCGAGGGAAGGGATCACAGAGGCAGAGCGCGCCTGGGGTTTGAGTGTGTGCGGACGAGACTTCGGACCTATAGTCACTGTGGACCGCCCAGGATCCACCTCCCACTTTCCCTCCTCACGCCTGCGTCGTCACTACCATCTTTTTTTTTTCAGCTAGTAGTAATCATACCTCGGTTAATCCTTATTTGTTACGATACTGCCTCTGCACAAAGCTTGCCATCTCCCTCACATCATCTGAGTCGGTACCAGGGCCTCTTTGGACAGAGCCACCGACTCGGATCGTAGCCTCGAACAGAACATACTCGTATAATACAGTCAGAGAGAACCAGACTAAACAGATTCGAGGACTGAACATAGGCGGCAACGTGATAGCACAGAAGGGTTTCAGAATCCTGGGTCTCACACACTGACATCAAGGGGGTTTGATGAAATTATTTTAACAAGAGATCAGCACAGCGAAGAGCGGCATTGACCAGTCTGTATAGATTCTGGCACCATTCAGAGAACCAAAAATTACACCTAGCTAGGGCTATGATAATACCTTTCCTAATCTACTTACCGATACAGCGTTCCTCAGCCCCAAATTACTCATGATGAAGTTAGAGACGATGCAGAATAAGGTTTACTATTCGTCACATATGAAGAAATACAGCAATTTTGAACACCGAAGAACAGCACGAAGGATTGAAGATTAAAGCATTCGGATATCATACTTAAGGGAAGCAGCCCAAAAAGAATGGAAGACAACGATGATGCAAACTACAGAGACAAATCCGAGATCTCGTCAACATTACAAACATAAGGTTCACCCTCGGTTCCCTCGAAGCCTCAAAGCACGCAGGGGGGCTCCAGTCGTCTATCATTATATACAGTGAACAATATTTAGCTTAGCATGTTGAATCTCAAAAAAAAAAAAAAAATACCACACTAATACATACACACCCCCGCCTGCACCAAAAACCCGCTTCCAGGAGATCCCCTCCCTCCATGCATAAAAATAGAAACATACACGTGCACAATTCAGTCGTCTCTTCCATTTCAAATTATCCCTTGCCCAGTTCCACCTGTACTTCTTTTGTAACCACCATTATTAAACGAAAAATAATGAATCTCAAGAAGAGTAACACGCAATCATGCCAAAATATATAACTGCGTATTTCTTAAGCTTTTAGATATATTTTAAAGGAAGCCATGATATATAAGTCTGTAGAAGCAATATTAAGGTTTTCAATAACTTTTTCATGCTAAAGAGTGCTGAACAGCACAGAGTGCACAAAGTTAATCAGACACATTGATAACGGTTACGCAGAATCTATTTAAATGTGTGGAGCCCCCTACCCCCCTTTTTTTGTGTGTAGAGTCCCTCATGGGTTAATATGGTTCAGGTAATGGTACGTAAAGCCCTGAAACTTTTATACAAAAATACTTCTATGTTCAGACTTGAATTATAAAAAGGGCAGGGTGATGAATTTGTTGATTCTTCATATGTAAAGAGATCTCTACAGAGATGTAGTCAGTTTATAAATCTCTTACGCATTTTGCTACTTGGAAATGAAAAAAAAAAATCTAAATGACATTCAGGGAATCCAATATATCTTATTGAGGTTGAGAATGGCAAGATTCACAAGCTTTGATTGTATCATCGTAAATCTCTTACGGTTCATGATCAACATGTTAGGAGGTTAATGAAAAAAGAAATAAGGAAAAGACGCAAATGGAACTTACTCTCTACTATAGAAGAAACCATTCTTCAAACTCGCACTGTCAATTCATCTGACTGAGATCTCCGCCCTGGAGGCCGTAGATATTAATTTGTCAAAATATGGTCGACCTTTGGAGTGGTGGTGGCTGGGTGAGAGGGGAAAAGGAGCTTGGGCAAACGTCCCAAACGTCATTCGTTAATCCGCTGCTACGGTTATAGTTGTTTAACAGACATTTCCTTAGTTCAATGGAGATGACGTTTCACTTTAAAATCACAGGGGTCAGGTCAAAAGCCAAGCCATCACACCCAGCGGTCGTACTGCGCCGTCGTAATCAAGGAGATGGATTCCTCGAATGTGTCAGTTTTGTTGTAACACATTAATATTAGCCAACTTTGAGCATTAGCTTAATAACTGGATAGTTCGAGATACTTCTTACAAGACCAAAACGCATTTACGTTTTTGTGACCATTGGCCAATGGGGAGGAGGGGCTATGACCTCCTGATCATAAAGACTGTCTTGTTTATGGGCCTCGATCGGTAGGGGATTAGGGGGGATGTGCCCCCCAAAACTTTTCTTGTGGATGATAACATCAATTGTCCCCACCCCACCCACCCACCACTTTATCGTTTGGTCTGTATATGGAAGAATAATATTGAATGAGAAAGTCAGTAAATTTAGTGATTTTAAAGATATAGTTCAGTGTCTTTTTGGGGAAAAAATACAATTGAAAGATGGTACAATTCCAGAAATAAAATAGTTTTTGTAAATCTAGATTTTTCAATATAATTTTTTTTTCTTACTTGATCACCGTTTCCTGCTCTTTAGCGAGGTAACGCCAGGAACAGACAGTGAAAGGCTGCATCCGCTCACATCCATCATCTATCTGTCGTGTAAAGCACCGAAATCACAGCTCCTTATCAAAAACTAAGCCCCTCAGACCTTTCCATGGTTTAACCTGGACGCTTCACATACCCTGGTTCAGTCAGTCTATTGACAGCACGTCGACCCCTGTATACCATATAATTCCAATTCACCCTATCTTGTGCATGCCTTTCACCCTTCTCCATGTTCAGGGTCTGAGCACTCATAATATTTTTCACTCCATCATCCTCCCTTCTCCAATTTGGTCTCCCTTTTCTCCTTATCCCCTCCACTGCTTACACATATGTTTTCTTTGTGAACCTTTCCTCACTCATTCTCTCCATTTGTGCAGACCATTTCAACACATCTTCTATAGCTCTTTCAAACCACACAATTCTTATTAACACACCTCTCCTTTATCCTTTTATTATTTACTCAGTCAAACCACCTCATGCCACATATTGTCCTAAAACATTTCATTTCCAACACGTCAACCCTCTTCCAAACATCTTTACCTATATCCCATGCCTTGCAACCAAACAACATCATTAGGGTACTGTACCATCAAACGTATCAATTTTCGCCCTCCCAGATAACGACCTCTCCACACATTTTTCAGAGTTCCCAAAATCTTTGCATCCTCACCAGTCCTATGTGTCACTTCCCCCTCTGTGGCTCAGTTTGCTGCTATGTCCACCTACAGGTATCTAAAACACTTCACTTCCTCCAAGTTTTCTGCATTCAAACTCACACTATAACTAACCTGTTCCTATTCCCTGCTAAACCTAATAACCTTCACATTTACTGTCAACTTCCTCTTTTCATATACTTTTCCAAACTCAATCACCAACTTTTGCAGATTTTCACTCATGTATGCCACCAGCGCTGTGTTATTGGGAAACAACAACTGACTCACTTTCCAGGCTCCCCTACAGATTACATACTTGACCCCTGTCTCGATCACCACCCTCATTCATAAACAAAGCAAACAGCCGTTGTGACATCACACATCCCTGCCGCAGACCATCACTTGTATAACCACATCTGTGCACCAAATTGCTTCAAATCACTCTAACCCTTGCATGCCTAATACCCATTTGAATATTCAGGCCCTGAGCCTTCAATTTATCTTTCACTCCATCATCCACCTCCTCCTTGGTTCCACCTTTTCCTTGTTCCATCCACTTCTAACATGTATGTATACTTTATTCATTTATTACTTATTCATCTTTTCCATAAGTTTAAACCATTTCAGCCCACCTTCCGCTGTTTCTTCCCACCACACCTCTTTCTTACCTTATTATTTCTTACTTGATCAACCCAGCTCACACCACATATTGTCCTCAAACACTTCATTTCCAACATTCATGCTTACCTATGCGTTTTTGTCTAAGGCCCACGCCTCACATTCATGTAGCACCGACAGGACTACTATACCATCAAATATACCCTTCTTTGCCTTTGAAGACAGTGACCTTTCATTTCACACATTTCTCAATGTGCTGAAGCCCCTTGCTCCCACCCACCCCATTGCTTACTTCAGCTCATGGTTCCATTTACTGCTGTATCTACTCCCATGTATCTAAAACATTCCACTTCCTCTAAGTTCTCTTCATTCAAACTCACACTCCAAAGAACCTTACTCTTTTCACTGCTAAACCTAATATCCTTGCTTTTCCTCACATTTACTCTTAACTTTTTCCACCATACACATTCTCCCAAATTCAAATACCAGCTTCTGCAATTTTTCACTCAAGTCTGCCACCAGAGGATTATCATCAGCTCACCTCCCATGTCCTTCCACCCGCAGTACACTGCAAACCTGCACCTCTCTCCAAGACCCTTTTATTCACCTCCCTTACCACCCCATCCATAAATAGATTAAACAGCCATGGTGACATCATACACCCCTTCAGTAGACCCACCTTCACTTTGAACCACTCACCCTCCTCTCTACCAACTCACACACATACTTTACTCCCTTGATAAAAATTTCCAACTGCTTCTAACAGCTCGCCTCCCACACCATATGATCAAAGCACCTTCCACAGAGCATCTCTATCAACCCTTTCATGCCTTCTTCAGATCCATAAATGCCACATATAAATCTTATTGTTTCTTTTGTTTGTTTTTCACACACATTCTTCAAGTAAGCACTTGTCCACAAATCGTCTACCACTTGAAGCCAGAGTATTCTTCCTTAAAATTGGTGTTCTTTGCATGCCACCACCTTATCAGTTACACTTTAACACATCTTACCCAGTACACCCAAAAAACTTATACCTCTGTAATTTGAATATTCAACTTTGTTCCCCTTGCCATTATAAGGGACACTACACAGGCATTCTGCCAATCCTCAGGCACCTCACCATGATCCATGCACTCAATAAAAATCAATACTAAGCTCACCTCCTAAGAAATTCAGATGGGGTACCATCCACTCCAGCTGCCTTGCCTCATTTTATCTATGCAAGGCTTTCACCACCTCTTCAGTTTTCACCACACTTTTTCCCATGGTTCTTATCGCCTCTCCATCTCACGTGTGTCTGTTACCACTTCCCCCTTCACCAATGTTCTTTGTTCTCCAGTTCTTCTCACTGTTAACCTCCTTCCAAAACATTTTTTATTCACCCTTTTTGCCCTCTTTTTCAACTCTTGTACCTTCATCTTGGCCCCCTGCTGCTTTCTTTTGTATGTTTCCCAATTATTTGCATGCCTTCCATGTAAGTAATGCCCATACATATCTCTTTTCTCTTTAATTAGCACTTATCTTCATCATCCCGATACTCACTACCCTTTTCAACTGCCCACTTCCCATCTTCCGCATACCACACACATCTCTCACACGACAGCACTGCTTCCTTAAACACCTCCCATTTGTCATCTACTCTCCTAGCTTCATTTCCTCTCATATTTTGCCATTCTACACTCAGTATCCCCTGGTATCTCTTCACACAAGCTTCTTTTCCAAGCTGCCTTCCTTTTGCACCATCTTTTCACCCACATCATTTCCTCTTTTCTCAATGCCCCTACAAATCTTCACCCTTGTCTCCACCAGGTAATGACTAGACATCCCTCCAGCTGCCCTTCTCAGCATGTTCACATCCAGTAGTCTTTCTTTTGCACGCCTGTCAATTAGTACATAATCCAGTACAGCCTCTTTACCATCTTTCCTTCTTCATGTATATTTATGTATGTCCCTTTTTTTTGAATCAGATAATCCAGTGAACAGTCCTTTTAAAGCACATAGCTCCACAAGCTGTTCACTATTTCTGTTCACATCACTAAATACCCCATGCCCCCCAATTATACCCCCAAGTACCACATTCATAACTTTTGTATTCAAATGACCCTTCACTAATACTCAGTGTCTCACATCGAAACTACTAACAGTCTCACTCAGCTTCTCCAAAATTCTCACTTCTCTTCATTATCCTTCTCATGGCTAGGTGCATAAGCACTAGTGTTCACCCAGTTCTCATAATCTACTTTCATTTTCACCCACATCAGTCTGGAGCTCACTTTCTTTCTTTCACACATTCCCACAACTCCTTCAGCAGAAGTGCCACCCTTCCTCAGCTCATGCCCTCACACTAAATTCTGATTTTACTGCTTAGACATTCCAGAACCTTTGTACCCCCTGACCTTGAGCTTTGTTACAATCATAGCAAGAACATCCAGGTTCCTTTCTGAAAACATACTACCTATCTCTCTCTCTCTCTTCTTCTCATCTTGGTGATATCCAAATACATTCAGACACCCTACCCTGACCCTTCAAAGAGGATGAACACAACTTGCTTGGCTCCTGTTCCATCTTTTAGAAACAAATACAAGAAGGAGAGGGTTTCTAGACCCCCTACCCCCATCCCTTTTCACCACCTTCTGCAACACTCAGGGACACATGGGAACTATTCTTTCTCTCTTCTATATTTAAAAATATGCAAAATTTTATATGACTTATGACATTATGCATGATGGCTAATTTTAATACTTTCTCATTTTAGCTTATAGCTCATAAAGTGGCACTCTCATGCTTTTAGCTTTCATTTTCTGGAATTCAGAATATTGGTTAGCAGGGCGAGTTTAGGTTGCAAATTGAATAAAATGAATATAACTGTAAATCATTGAAATATTACATTTATGAAAATATACTATAGTGTATTTAAAAATAAAAAGCTTTATCTGATTTGATTCAATCTCACCTTCAGATCACTAGTTTTGATTCCACAAAACCTGTGTTTAAACAAAAAATGCCGATAAAGCTGAATAGTAGATTGTTTAGTTATAAAGACATTGTTACAATGATTCAGTATAACCTTAGGTTCTTGTATGCATGTCTGTGTTACAGATTTATTGCTCTTACATTTCTTATATTTTGGTATGTTGAGTAATTGATGTGAAGCTAATCTCATTTCATTTATTAACTTATTGAAATTTGTGAATTTTATGCAAGATTTTCAGTTTTGTAACTGACTTTTTTACTGTTCAAGAGAATTTAGTCAAACTCTACCAAATGTCAAATACAACAGAGGAAGAATTTTCTATGTTGCTTCATGATTGCATGATACAGCTACCACTCCCTATCCAAAATCTTAGAGCCCAAACATTTGATAGAGCATGCAACTTGACATCTAAAAAATACAAAGTTCAGGCAGACCCAACCTTTATCCAGTTATTTTCATGTGTAGCTCATGTGACACTGGTATTTCCATAGCCATTCAAACTGCATCATACATGAGAGACTCTCTTGAACATATTCAAGGTTTGACAAACTTCTGTATCATTTCTGGAAAATTTTAATACCTGTACCTGATCTTCATGCTTACGACACTAACTACAGTCCTTTCCTTACTTGCCTAAACCCAGTATGACCAACATGCTGATTAACTCACACACCTGTTGGTACATAGTACATCTGTCGCACATAATTTTGAAGCGTTGCTGAACACTATGAGTGATCCATCCTCATTCCTTCCCAGTATGCTTCCAGTCTTCCCATGAATCTTCCTGCAGTCTCACAGTTGCACTCCCAGGTCCTTCTCAAGGTTATTTTTTACACGACCTTAACTTTTTACTGAATCCATCCAAGATCTTTGGTGCTCTGTGCCCCTACCACATTCTGCTCCATAATTTATTTTGAGTCACCAATAGTACTGTATCTTTTATCTTTTAGCAGTGTTTAATTGGGTGTTATGCTTCAATAAAATTTTGTGATGGAACTGAGAGAGGGATACAGAAATGTAAGTAACAGCAACAGCACCAGCAGTGCTTCGTTGGGTTATTTACAGAGGTGATGTATCCTGGGAAGGTGTTATGGAGGTGCAGGGTTGTCATAAGAAGGTGCAAAGTCACAATTCACATGGAGGACTTCTACCAGTGATGAAGAAACCACACAGGCTCTTTGAGTCAAAGTGTCATGGCAGGATATATCAAAGCACTACTTAGCAAGCCTTGTGTGCCTGAGCAAGTTGACAGCTTGGAGGTTTGCCTTCGGTGATCATTGAGTATATAATGGTTGGTCAAGTCTGTTCATGAAGGCAGTCCTTGAGAGTGAGGATGGCCCTGAAGGAACTGAAGGTGTCTTTGATTGGTGAAGACCAGAGGAAGGGGGAAATTCTGTCATTAAGGTTGAAAGTGGCTTGTTAGGGTTGAAAGTTGTAATCTTTGTGAACTTAGGAAGTTTAGCCAATCTGGGAGATGGTTCTACCTAGGGAGAGTTCAGGTCACTTGCTTAATGGAGTAATTACAATGGCAGGTTGTGAGTGAAGTCACCACTGGATATTCATGTAAAAGTGTCATTTTTGGATGACACTGCATAGTTCTCCTCTGTTTCTCAAGATGAAGACTTGAATGGTGATGAGGTAGATGCTGCAGTTGGCTGGTCATCCAGTGCTGGTGGGAAATAGGGCAGCTGGAGGTCATATATCATTAGTAAGGTTCCATCATCCTTACTAGATAATTATAGCCTCACTTAACTAATGCTACAAGCCCTTGCCCCCTAATGTTTGTGGAGAGTCTTCATCTATGTAGCAGGTAGGATGCCAGATGCAGTGCCCAGTGCATGTGATGTAGCCATCTAGGTTGCAGTCCAATGTACCACAGGAAGACCCAGGACTGGATGGAAGGAAATCAGGTGTTTCAGGAGCCAGAACATAGACTACTGGCAGAAAGAGTAGTCAGGTGTGTGTTCCTGGTGGTGGTGGTGGTATGGTGCTGGTGGAGATGTTGAAGTTCCTGTTCATCATTATGGTGGCAGTGATCATTCGTTTGGCCAAGTGAGGTTTGTTATACCGTTGTGTCTTGTGACTGCAGAGCAAGGAATGCACTGCTCTGGTAAGGGAGGTTGAAGATTGTCATCTGGAGGCATTACTGGTGTCATTGGAACCTAAGGAAGAGAACAATGGGAAGGGGGTAAAAGGTAGCTGAAATTTGGACATGGTGTAAGGGCTTCTGTAGGGGTCCCAGGGTGTGCAGGCTTCAAGTAGAACATAGAGATAATCTCTGTCTTCTCAGTGCATTCAGTAATTAAGTATTTATGGGTTTGGGTAAGTAGAGAGGTGGTCATGCGGAACATACATGGGCTGTTTAGAGTGGTGGCAAGGTGGAACAAGGCTGATATTAGCAAGTGCAGCACACAGCCTTCTCACATAAATCAGAGAAGTTTGGCAAGGCAGCAGCAGGTAGTGTTAGAGAGAAGAAATTCCTCTGGTAGTCAGAGAATTGAACTGCAGTTAACTTATGCAACTGAAAAACCCACATCTTTCATCACTGAGCAGATGCTGAGTTGGATGAGGGTCCTAGGCTTGGGCTTCAGGGTGAGGTTGCACCATGAGTGCAGCCTTGAGTTGCTGGTGGAATCTTTCAACCATTCCAATGGAGGATAGATAATAAGCCATGTAGTGGTGATAAGTAGAGCCAGGGAACTGTAGAGGACCTTACAAAGGGTTGACTCACATTGTCAACTCTGGTATGTAACTGTAGAAGGTAACATGAAACCGTAAGACCCAGCCTTGGAGGAAAACATGAGAGGTGGACGTAGAAGACATATCCACCATGCATATATCTTTGGACCATCTACTGAAATAGTCAACATAGGTCTAGAGGTAGCAGTTCTAACGGTCTGACAATGTGTATGTACACATTAAAACTGCAGGAAGGGAGTGAGAATCCATGGATTGGGGCCTGTGTGTGTCAGTAGACCTTAGAATGCTGGCACTGGAGAAAGGAACAAGTCCAACACCATACATCTGCACTGATCTCTGACCAAACAGTTTGGTGAGTGGGGAGATGCTGTGTTGTCAACTCTGGTATATAACTGTAGAAGGTAACATGAAACCATAAGACCCAGCCTTGGAGGAAAACATGGGAGGTGGATGTAGAAGACATATCCACCATGCATATAGCTTTGGACCATCTGCTGAAATAGTCAACATAAGTCGGGAGGTAGCAGTTCTAACAGTCTGACAATGTGTATGTGCACATTAAAACTGCAGGAAGGGAGCGAGAATTCGTGGATTGGGGCCTGTGTGTGTCAGTGGACCTTGGAATGCTGGCACTGGAGAAAGGAACAAGTCCAACACCATACATCTGCACTGATCTCTGTGTTGTAAGGATACCTGGCTGGATGAGGGAGTGGAAGGCATTGAAGATTTTTACTCAGTGTGGTTTAGGGATATTAGGGCAAGAGGGTCTGGGTTTTAGATGCATCACACACAATCATTAGTCTGTTGCTAGGGCCAGGAACATTAATGATCTGGAGAGATGAAGTTGACTCTCTGTAGTAAACCAAGTGGGATCCTGCCATTAAGCAGACACAATCAAAGCATGGACAGTAGAGCCAGAGGATGCAGTTGTATTGACATTAGGGATGTGAGAAGGTGTTGGTAACTGGATTTTCCATAAGCTTAATGAGACGGATATCAGTAGTGAACTGGAATATGTAGGTAAGGTGTTGGGTAACCCGAGGTGAACCAAGTGATGGCAGGTCAACAAGGACATGAAACATGAAACTTCCAACCTTTGAGCAAATCCCAGAAGTGCCACATCACCAGGAGTCTCCTGTTGAAGGTGGTGTAGTTCTCCTCAAGTGATGTGAGTTTTTTCAATGAAAAAGGCAATGGGTAGCCAGTCCTTGTCAGATTGCTGGAGAAGGATGGTCCCCATGGCAGAGAAGGAGGCATCTTTGAAGAGGCATGTGAGTGCATCTTGTGCAGGATTTGCAGGAAGACCAGTCACTTGAGGGTGACATCAGAGTTCTTTTTGGTACCTTAAAGGAGGTTGTGTGGTATGTTGAAGATGTTGGCACACTGGATGAAATAATGGTAAAAACTGATGATTCCCAAAAACTCGCGTAAATTCCTAGGTGACATTGGCCGAGGAAAACCCTTTGTCGCATCCACCATCTCTTCCAGAGGGCAGTTGCCCTCTTCAGACACCTATTGGCCAAGAAATTTAGCAAGGTGACTCCAAACACCTACTTGTTGGGGTTGATCTGGACTCCATAATCTCATAGCCTTGTAAGGAGCTGATGAAAGTTTTGCAAGTGTTGTTGCTCATCACAGCTGGAGTGTTTTCCAGGTATGCATAACTGTCGGGGATGCCATGACATGCCTGGTGCATGAAGCACTATAGTGTTTTGGCAGCATTTCTTAATCTAAAAGGCATTCAGGTGAATTCAGATTGGCCAGAGGGGCTCATCATAACTGTTTCAGGAATATCTGCAGTTTCTATCCGAATATGCAGCAAAGCACAAACCAGGTCAATCTTGGAGAAAACCTTCGAGCAAATGTAGTCAAGGAAAAAGTTTTCCACATGGGGAATAGGGTAGCAGTCCAGGTGCGTTGAGGTATTTTAGGGTGAAGTAATCATAACAAGGAGCAGACTTTGGCACCATGTGCAGGGGAGACTCCCAGTAGCAGTCTGTGGGAAGGATCATTCCCAGCTCTACTTTATTTTTTTTTTTTTTTTTTTTTTTTTTTTTTTTTTTT
>JAYMFT010113610.1:0-13444 GCA_038088735.1 Panulirus argus
ATATATATATATATATATATATATATATATATATATATATATATATATATATATATATATATATATATATGATTCTTGCAGCGTAGCGTGTAATTAACGCCGCTCTTGATTGTATTTTCTGCTTCAGGGCTAGGCTTGTGCCTCTGCCTGCCTCAACAGTAGCATCTGGCTATTTTATGATTCTGTTCTCAAAGCGCCTTTTCAAAGTCGTCTCTTTTCGTCAAGACCTTAACCTTGATACAGGCTATAAGATACTCTGTTATGCTTCCATATTCGTGTGCGTTTTAGTCATGTATCTGTCTGTGTGCAACGTTTTTGATGAAGCCTTGATTTGGAGTGCACGTTTTCATATCCCCTGGAGGTGCCATCATTGACCATAATGACCACAGTCAACTAACTCATACCGCCTATTTTGGTCTCACACTGCATATTTCAGACTCACAGAGACCTAGCTAATACCCTAAACTCAATTAGCCAAACATCTTTTCCCTTTGCTGCCTGTAAGGTAAAACAACTCGGGTTTTGAAAACATGCGCAAAAATGCAGTCTATCATCACACAAGAGGAGGAGAACCCCAGAACAAAATGTTCGACTTGATGATCAGTCGCTCTCTCCGTATGTAGTGGGTGGGTGGGTGCGTCCCCAAATGTGTCGCTCGCAATCTGCGGACTGCATCTGTTCCTGCTTACGGCTAGCGCCGTGCGTCTGGCAGCGCGGGGGATAAACGCCAGGGTATTAGCCGTTGTTTACGATTTGTAACGAGCTGCCACTTGGCGAGAATGAGTTCAGTTTGACGGTGTGTGTGTATTCATTAGGATACAACTGTAATGGCGAGTCCATCCAGAGAGTCGGAGGTCCAGTTGGCTCAGGGGGTATGACGTCAAAGCTTTCCAGGGGCCTAACTGAATCGTTCTGTTGACGCTTGGTAAAATAAGAAGCACTTTAGCATCTCGCGTGGTTTATCCTGCTTGATATAGTCAGCCCATCGAGTTGTTATAGTCAGCCCATCGAGTACGGCCTTACAACCCTTAGGTATGATGGGCCTGGCCTTCGACATGACCCTTAAAAGGGGGTGTAAGGTTAAAGGCTTGGCTGGCATGAGTCCCGTCCGTTAACCCTGAACTGCTTGCAACACAGGCTTCCGTCAGCCTGGGTCGCAGCAACACAATATTCTAAGTATTTCTATGCAAGTGGTACTGTCTTATGATTCTTTCTTATCTTAAAAAGAAGAAAAATTACACATGTCTGTCAGCCTTAAGTTTTCAAATTCTTTTACCATGTATAATATATTTCTGGTAACGCAATTTGCCCGTGTAAGCTTTTACAGGCTTGAGTCGATTAAAAATTTTTCTTTGTGCAGATTCTTTTATCATTAGTTCCTACTTCCATTAAACAACGCCTAGGTAAGCTATGAATGGACCTTACACTACACAAGACGAGGATGTCTATAAGGTTGCATAAAACACTTGTGAACAAGTGTTTCGATTCCTTTTGTGTTCAGTCTCTCAATATATAATACTGAATTTTGCGAGATGTGCCCTGTATCTGTTTTGAAAGAATATCTGCCTTATATAATTTTGGAAATTTTTTCTATTAATAAGAAAAAAAAAGGCGTTGACCCCAACATGTGATATTTTGTTGAAAATAATATTCTCTACAAAATGACACGGGCATTGAAAACAAAGCTTTCAATTCATAAAAGGATTTACCGTAACAGAGAACACAAGCTTTGCATATTACACTGACGTGGAATCATTACGTGCTAACTTTCTATCGTACACGGGTATAGTCCTGGATGACGGGGAAGGTTTATTTATACGTACGTGACCTTTCCTTCCTGATGATCCAGTGGTATTATTGGATACGAACCGGATGTTGAAGGTGCAGCTGAGGAAAGTACCATACCCCAAAGGAAGGCTCATATAAGCCTGTCAGTAAAGGTTCACCTCCCCATATATGGTAACCTGTGGAGAAAGAACTGTTGGTTCGTGTAAGCTGGTTAGGCCTCTCAAGAGCTGTGGTGCCTCGCCCAAGCCGAAGGGTTTCTTCCTGTTTTTCCACATAATAGCAGTTGTGTGGGCTTGCGCAAGCGCGCCGTCTGTCCGCGCCTGAGATCGAGCCCAAGCCAGAGGAATATAAGGGCAATATCGTATCTCTCAATGGGTCTTGGGGGTGGAATTAAAGGTCACACCTTCATACCCGAAGGCCGTTCCATCTTTCTCGAAGATTGTGCTCGAGGGGTTTAACACGCCACATGCCTTGCACGCTTGAACTCGCGGCCAGGAAACAGTGGTATGTAAGATCGCAGCATTTAATCAGATCAATTTAACCTACAGGGACGAGTAATTGTTATAATTCACTGCTCTTGGCAGCCTCCCTCTCTCTCTCTCTCTCTCCAGCACAGTACTGTTTTGAGGATTCAACCGAATCATACTCGTTGACTTACTCGCAGCTGCGTCACACGAATATTCTACCAAATTAAATCTCACTTCGCTTTACGGAGGAGGAGGAGGCAGTAAGGCTTCTCTGCTTTGCACTCGGGACTGACACGAGACTTACTTGGATTAAGAAAACTTAGCTGTTGTTGAACTTGTAGCTCATTTATGCTGAAACTGTCGCACACAATGTAGCGATATGAACGTTTAGGAATGTCAGGGTTTAAAACGTAAACCTAGTTTGATATATCATAAACTACTTGATACTAGATTCATAATTCTTCCACCTACTTTATATTAGCTCGTTAGCAGTACAGTAATTAACACAGACTTATTGGCTCCTCTCACATCAGACTCGAACGAAGCTTGCAATTAACTGAAGAGACAATGGTTGCTAGAGCAACGAGTCAAGCGGCCGCTAAGTCTTCAAGCCAAAGTACCCACAAGCTTAACGAGTTGTTATAGCCTTGAATAGGCTCATTAGGGACTGTCAACTGCCACCAACATTAAGGCTAATTATAACCATCACTCGCAGAATCTTTAACAACTTCTCCATGTGTTTAAGAACTGTTCGAAGACCATAAACACTCATTATACATAACATGGCCCTTGTTACTGGTCTCACTGAGCACTATTAGTACTCCTGCCACCCATGTACTTAATATGCCAGAAGTTGACCTCTTGTGGGCAGGTGTGCACAATGAATTACATACAGTAGTATTTTGGTATTACGTTTTGGTGTGATTCAGATTTTGGAATCAAATTGTCGAGTCGCTAACCGTTATAATTGTCATACAGCTAACAGTAATTATTTGTCATTACTTCAATCATACTAACATACACAGACGCGCCAAATATAATCTGGGAACATCTAATAAAAAAAATCGTTTTATTTAGATTTTTTTTTTTTGAGAATGGAAGATAAATAAACGTAACTTTCATATCTGCCTGTTTTACATTTCTTCTCGAGATCCTTGAGAGACTGGAAGCTGGAATGACCTCAAATATCATACACCTTTTTTCACCCGCTTTCGGCCTAATCCTTTCTCCCCCTTTAACGCGCTCTGCGTCAATGCCTTTTCGATTTCTTGGGATCCTAATGCAGTTTCCTCTCTGGTATTCTCGAGAGTATTGGATCCGAATTGCCTGCGTAACTCTCTCTTTGATCCCTTAATTCACATTTCTTTGACGGTCAGTGCAAGAGACTTTTAGCGAGCTACCGGATTCCTGTGCGTTCAAAGAACAGGTCTGTCCTTTTATTCTTGGAACTGTACAATTCCACACTCACATTTTGGTGCTGAGGGCACAGTACTGTGGAAAGATACGATCTTGCTTGTGAGTGACACAGTCATAATTCTCTAATTTATCTATCTATTCATGATTATTTCAGGACCATCTTCTACGAAAGAGATCTGGTGTTTACCAAGGACCTCTCAGAAAGCTCCTGTAGCCCACTGCTGCGCCTCTTTCAGTGACAGAGAAATGTAGACTCTTTGGAGTGAGCCTTTCTTTGACGAGACTATACTCCCGAAGATGTAGCCTCGCCAGCGTGTAACCTCGAAGCAGGCAGAGTCCGGTAATACCGATTCCCCCCCCCCCCCACACACACACACTTTATGTCATTAAGGAGTTTACTGCCTCCTGTTTGACACGATCACCATCTTCTCCGGACGTATCACTATGCACCTCCAACAAGGCCCAGCCAGGGGGCACACCGAAAGCCAATATGAGACCAAACTATCAAGACGACAGATGGTAGACTTAACAAGCACCTTCCCTCCTTACCTCCCGGTTTCTTTGACGCTTTCTCGTTTTCTTTTTCATCGGCTGACTTCCATAAACATATCTCTTTATTATTCTTCTTACCCATATCTAAAGCCTTGGACATGAGTATAAGAAGAAGAATTAGTCTTTGTCTTGAGAAATTCTGAGTAGCAGTTGATCGTTAATTAAACTGAGCTTATGTTCTATAACGAACGAGATACTGTACTCTATAATTAGCCACTGATGATTATTGAAGCACCATCAAGCCGAAATAACAAACAGTCCTATTGTACTCACAACATACATTGTAAAGAGGTATACGTAAGGAGTCACTGAAAGCGAAACTCTTCTTCTACCTGTTTTGCATACCGACGGTACTGCTTTTGTGTGAAGAGGTTATAAATTTTTCACACCAGTATAAAGGTGCCACTCTTATGATCTACACAATTCATAAACACGTAATTATTTTCCAGCGCTAAAATAAGCTCATCAAAGCGATCATAAAAGACAGAAGACCTTCGTACTCAGGTAGCGGGCATTCATGACGGATGATCATACAGGTTAAAAACAGAGTGGAAAAAAGAAGGATCCTCGACTTTACACAACACGTTCAACAAACCGTTAGTTGAGTAGCAGTGAACATATGGTGATAAAAGAGCATTATTGATTTTCAGGAGACTGAAAAGCGAAAAGATAAAACCTTGCTTTTGATCTCATTAACAGACCATCCCTGTAACTTGAACTAATCTCGTGTGGATTTTATGCCAACTTTATGAATGTCTGGCGGACTCTCATGTCAAGGTATGTGTAGAACTCGGGTCGTAATATTTTTCGTCCTTTATGCATTCGTCACCTTAAATGATTCCGAATGTTTTGAGCTCTGTAGTAGTACTAAAAGCTCCATGAACGACGACAGGTTCTGCGGCAATCTTACTTACAATGATATAAAAGTTTAACTAAAGTTACCTTTTATTACAGACGTCACCCACGGACATGCAAGCAGTTCTAAAAACAGCTTGTGCTTGGTGGAGGACATACAAATTCTTAAGTGTAAACTCGAGCAGAACCACCGTGCTGATTTTAATACCTTTTGTAAAGTCAAGAAGAGCGTTCCAAAAGTTAATGTTTGGTAACGACGAGTTTAGACGAGTGTGGTAATTATGTTTGCACGAACGCTGCCTCCAACTACAAGTGAAAGAGGCACAATCTGTAAACACCAACTTTAGCGGTGGAGCTCGTCAGCTTTACCCACCACCCCCACCTCTCAGGCATTACCCTTTATGAAATGTCGAGCGCATTGTTACTGTCAACATCACTGAGCAATTGTGAAACTTGTGGTGGTTTTCAAGAACTTGAACTAACACGAGATGTTCTCTGAAGAGAAAACCCCTCAATTTCTGTTGCAAGCATTGTCGACTGACTTCCCAGTCTATATATGTTTTGGAAAAGTATACAGAGGTGTGTTCCAGACAAGCTACGTGATTAACCATCGAGTAATCACAAGATAGATTCAGCGAGACCGTCCAGCTTTATATAGGCAAACCCTGACGGGAAGCTTTACGTAGAGTTGGTAGTCCTGTCCAAAGTTGCTGTCGGAAATTAAATGTTTGAGCACGATAGTCCTCTGGTGTCTCTACGGGTGTGGACATTTCATGGCTACGCTGTTCCTCTCATAGCTGTAAGAATAGAAATCTTAAAATCTTTCTGCACTTCTAAAGACTTTATACGGGGAGCGAAGCTAGAGCCCTATAGTTACACAATATTCCACGACATTATATTGCCCCGCAAGACGGCTTCTCATCGACAGCTTTCCCGATATCTGAAAAGAGCAGGATACGGATGGACCCCGTATTGAGGAAAAATGAATCAAGTGTTATGAGATATCTCTCACCAATACCTTAATATCTCTCAACGAGATGTGATCGAGTACCCTGAGGGTTCCAAACGTCATTATTTACGGCTGTGAACGTCAGAATGGTGGATCGGATCTTCCCATATGTTAGAAAAGATGTCTTCTTTGTCTTTGATAGCTGTGACTACACGTGGTATTTGTTATATGTGGTTAATGGGGTATCCTTGTATACATGACTACTTTAGCAAATGGTGCCGTAAACCTGTTGTAGCAATGCTTACTTATGAAAAACACAGCCTAGCTGTTCTTCCTTCCTTATGAAACACGCAGCCTAGCTCTTCTCCTTCTTCCTTTAAGTTAAGGCTGGTCGATAGACTGGGTACCTGACAAAGGCTAAGATATATATATATATATATATATATATATATATATATATATATATATATATATATATACCCGGTTGCCCATGCCGTCTTGCCAAACGTAAGAGAAAAAAATACTGATAACTTTCCCTCCTTTCCTTCTCTTCACTTTCAAATTCATTGATGCTCAGATTCTTGTCGTTTCGTTAATAAACTCGATCACAGGTCCCGTCTATATATCACCGTCAAGCCCTTTGGGATATGCTTTTTTAAGGTACTCGTATCGAACCCTCCTGTTCGGTTATCAGACCTCAGTTATCCACACATCTATCACTTCCTTCTTTACCGACCAACCCTCTATACATGTGCCACTCCCTACTCTATTATCCATTCCCTGTAATCATATTACCACTGTCTTCATCTGTCCCCATCATGCAGATCTGTTTGCCACATTTTCCATTCTCCAGTGATCGAGGTAAATCAGCGTCAATTTTCCTGCTCGTCAAAAAAACCCTGATTATTTTTTGTCTACTGACTCCCTTATTAGCTCTAGGAGTTCGTCATCCCTCTGCTGATTTTCTTTTTTTTTGTGTGTGGTAGCAGCTAATAATACCCTGCCGTCAGTAATTACGTTCGGTAATGTGTGTTGTGTAAAAGACACTAGCGTATCGTCGTAAACATACTTACCTTTCTTTATATAGACGGCTGGAGTCACGGGGGAGAGACTTCTCATCGAGGCCAGACCCTAGGCGAAACGAAATGAGCCACAGTGACGGTGAATGACTTTTTCTATCTTTCTCTACCCTTCGTCGTGGGGCAGAATATAAGAAAGATGAAAAATTAGTTTGATGACAAGACGTAGGTTCTCCAGCCCCTGCTTCCATATCCTAACCCCAAACAATAGCCATCCCACCCTGTATCACTGTGGTTCACTGAGAGAAAAAGATGAGTAAAAACGACCGTGAACACAGCAAGCAACAGAAGAACGAGATAGGTTTATGATGCACTGGAAGATGTTACGCCTACTTCGGTAGCTTAGTTTTAATGATAGCGTACGATTAGCAATCCTCACACGTAGGATGTACGATAGTTCCTAGGTAAGGACGGCAGTACTACCCCTGGACGGTTGCTGTCTGCCAACCCACCGTCTCCGAAAGTGTGAGTCACGACTCCGGCGTCAAGCGAAATATGTGACCAATGCGAAATAAGTGACTTGCTTTAACCCATCAGATATCTAAGAGCGAAAAGGTGCGAAATATCTGAGCATGCGGAACAAATGACCACCAATATATATACCCCTACTCGCCAACCTGTGTAGTGCAAGCACACTTATTTCCACCTCCTCAACACTAGTTCCTCGAGCATAAGTTGTCTTTTCATTCAGTAATAATCTACGTATGTGCGCGTTTTCTCAGGCTTCCTCCGCAGCCTCCATCCAAAACTTGCGGCTTCATTAATATCGTAATATTACCTTGGAGGTCCACGACTTTTATTCCGGCATATGTTCCAACTTTCCCAAACTAGTTTCCTTGCCTCTTACCCTCTCCCGCTGCTCTCTTGCTATATCAACAGCTGCCACTGAATGCATAATGAAACTTGGTAAATGAAACTTGGCTAATGAAACCTGGTAAATGAAACTTGGAAGAGATTTTCCAACTTTTACCAGGATTGTCTCTCAGACATTCTCTGATTACGTCTATCAATGTCCTCTCTTTGTGGCACATAGATTTCACTAGCTTTTGTCGAGTGAGGCGCAATTCAACTGATATTTACTGACAAAGGCTGGGGAATCATTTTTTTTTTTTTTTCATTCTCAAGATGATTTGATTTCATAAAAGGTTTTCATTTACAGTTGGCGTTTTAAGGCAGCGCAGATGACAAGTCTATATCATCTTCTTTGGACGCTGAGAATTCGGTAGGTCCGCGTCTCGTTCTTTGGGATTGGCAAGGCTGGAACTGAGTACTGACGCGGCTCCATGTCTGTGCAGGTCGTAAGGCCGCAGCAGAGCACAGCATCGCCTTGCAAGTGTAGCTGGAAGCTTACTTTGCCACTCACAACAAAAGGGGCATTGAAATGTCAGGTGTAGTAGCCATGTCCCCTTTCTTTACTTATCTCCTCCCGCCCCACTCCTCTCTTTCTCTTTTTCCCTATGGCCTGAGTATCGGGAGGGTTACTGATGGCGAAGCAGTCGACCAGCACTACAACGGCTAGCTATCAAGTTCCCCTCCCTGTCTCACAACAATCTTGCGTTTCCCTTTTCTTCCTCAAACACACATGGACTGCTGACATTCTATACACAAACGTACACTCTCCATCTCTCGCATGACGCTCGACGACGCGTTATCTCACACGACTTTTTATTCTTAACTCCAAGTCTTCCTGCGGTAAGCGCTAGCCCTGCCTAATGGTAGAATCTCATCGTAGGTACTCGTAGGTAGGTAGGTGGGCATTTTCCAGCATCCCTCTGTTTGTCAATCTCTATAATCACGTGTATACCTATCATACCTCACCTCCATCTCCCTTTTCTCTCCCTCTTCCTTCCCTCCCTCCTTCTGTTACTCACCTTCTTCCTTCCTTATCCTTTCCTTCTACCCCTCCCATCCTACCTCCTTTCCTCTCCCTCCCTATTTTCTTTTCCATCACACTGTCTTCGCTCCTCCTGTTCCCCCGTCCTGGTTTCTAATTTCTTTCCCCTCCTCGTCATCTGCTCCTCCTCGCCTTCCGAAGCGTCCGTTCGGCAAATCACATTCTGATGGCATCCCAGGAACTACGACGGGGGAGGGGGAAAAACCCCCGCTAATTACCGGATCCAGGGAACACGGGAAGTTGTAATAAGTCCAGGGGAATATTACCTTCAGTGAAATCCTTTACAGTTGGCAATACCGGTCCTTCGTTACAAAGTTGTTGACGTTCTCTTTTTACGCTCTTGGGACTTGGCGTCTTCAACATTTCGCTCGAGTAAACTACCCACTAGTACCGTACGGGGAGAGAAGGGGAGAGGGGGTGTTCTATACTCGTGGGGTGGCCCCATCTCTTGAGCATTCTCTACTATCAAAGTGGACTTGAGTCGCCTGGAAGATCTCGTAGTCATCATCATTTCAACCCATAATTCAAGAGGTCGTGAAACATTTCGGTCGATGGGGGCTCATGGTGCCCTCTCCGTGTTCCTGAATGAAGAGACGATAAGTATGAATGAAATGAAAGCCTCGATTCCAGCGGAACCTGCAGGAGAGATACGAGGGCAATAAACAGTTCCAGACACACAGAAGGAGGCGTCACGGTGGAAAACTGGAAGCATAAGTAATCCACATAATATAAATCTCCCTTGAAAAGTCTATTTATGGCCGTCAGCCACGCACACACACACACACACACACACACACACACACACACACACACGCACACTCCGGCAGTTAACCGCGCGAGAACAACGAGTAAACCTTTAAGGCTTAGGTCAAAGGGCCGAGCCATTCCACACAAGCATCGCATTCAAGTGTCGCACCTCCTTCGTACCGAACGCTCGTGTCGCCGTCCTGAGCCGATCTGAGCTTTTGAGTATGAAGCAGCGATACATCCAGAGTCCAGCGGCTCAATTACCGACAAAAACATGTCTTTATCCATTCCTTTCCCCAACACCACCTGTTGTCAGCCTCAACTAGGCCATTCATGGTGGGTGTTTAATTGGCCTGCAACGACGAATGACGCCGCTTTGGCCTCTGAGCTCGTAAGAAAGATTTACTTAAAGTGGCCGCCCTGGGGGCACTTGTAATATACGGGGGGAACCTCCTTCATATTACTGGCCGGAGCGCAAGTAATATACGATCAAGTCTGCTTAATTATCCTCGCTGGAGCACAGGTAATGTATGCATAGACCAGCTTCAAAGTCCATGATGGAGCGCTGGTGGCACAGGCACAAGTGTTAAGGGATCTGGTAACACGTTGGAGGCTTCGGCTTAAACGGCCACGCCAGAGACCTGACAACACTCAAACGCACCGTCATAAGCTAATGGAAAATGTCCTTATCTGCCGTGTTTCCTGTCCCTCGTATTTCCTTTTTTTCTTCAGTGCGTTGTCGTGTGTACAAATGCTTGAGATAGAGCACTAGCGACGGTGCACCGAGATCTGGGCGCAGATGTTAAGCGCAGAGCCGTCACAGACAACATACAATAACTGCACTATTGACGTAAATCAGATACGGGTACCTCGGACACTGGAAAAAGCTTACATGAAAATTTTCTCACTGCTGTAACTGCTTTGATCCTTGAGTGACAAGAAAGGTGGAAAGATCGTAACACAATCATTGTCCTTAGGAATTCCCGGGAATCCCTAAAAAGACAGTTAACTATATTGCGAAAATGAATTTCAAATGCACAAGAAGAAAGGATTTGGCACGTGACAACACCATTGTGTGTAGTTTTCATCCATCCTTTCTGGGAAGGTTTAGATGCTTAACGCATTTTATTACCCTATGATTAGTCAAAAGTCTATTTACACTCGAATGCAAGGGTTAATTGGGAGAGAAATCCATTACACGTAATCTCATAAGCTTCTGAATGAAAAACAAACGAAAAGAAACGTATTTGAAAAAGTTTCATCAGTTTCGCTGGCGGGGATGAAGAAACGTTTTAAAGAACTCCTTCCCCCTCGGAGGGAGTCTCCCATAGGAGCCACCCTGGGTTGACGACCTGTGTACTAATTTCAACACACCTTTCGGAAGTTTTGACAGGACTCCCGAATCAGGGAAACTTTAAAGACAGATGGGTTTTAAAGGAGATATATCTTCTAGTTCAAAATGTCAGCCGCCACGATGTTCCAGTCGTGGTTAGCGTTGGAAATCCTATGGTTCGAGAGATCACACGTTTCGAATACGTATCTAAGGAAAGCTTCACCAGAAAACCAATCCCTGGTGGTTCTACTCCCTCGTCATACAGTCGTAAGAACTGGGATGCTTTGACTGTGATTCCCACGATGAATTAAGAGCGAATCACACGTATTTCTAGAAGCTTCAAACCTAAAGAGGCCGTCCAGCTTATATTTAGTCATAAGATTTTAAAATCGGGAGAAGGTGCACTCTGGAAATTTCTGGAGGGTTTTGGAGTAACTCTGCAAACTGGGCAGTAAAGTGCAGAAGTAAGTTTTGTGTTTTTTCCTTTAATGTTATTGCCTCAAAAAATCATTTTCCAAGTGAGCCAACTGACTATAGGTGCAGAGTTTATCAGTAAATCTTCCTATGTACTGGACGTTTGATAAACCCTTTGAAATCAATCAGTCCAAATCAGGAATACATTTCAAAATAAGCAGCAATACTTCAGGACTTCCTGACTTACGATGTTCTTTTAGGAAACAAAACTATCGTGACACTTTTGTTTTGACAACTGGTTTTCTGACGACACGCGAAATTGTAATCCTGCCTTTGAATATTTTCCTGGACAGCGACTCAAACAAGAATGCCATCCTGCCTTTGAGCATAACCGTGGACATTTAGACGCCGAACTTGATGTACTTTGACGGCGCGATTTTCAATACATGGTCGAATTCACTATTTGGATTTAATTACAACGGCCTGACATCAAAGATCTGCCACTCTTTAGGATACAGTCATTAAACACTGGGACGGGAGAAATTCCTTGAAATCTCATTAAATCAGTAGAGTCGCGACTGCTGAAATTACCGAGGAAAAATTGATCGATCATTTAGGAATTGTAAATCTGGAAGTAAATACCTCTTTATTGACGTAAATCACCACCCGTCAGTCTCTATCATTCTATATTATCCGTGTCTTTATGTGCACATCTCATATCTTTCGACTGTATTTATATCTATCAAACGCGTATCATATATGAATTATCTATCCAATCAGAGTATCTGTGCTTAGTCGGGAAGACCGTTCTGAGCGATTAACTTTCCCGGCGTTCACGTTTGCCGACCGCTAATGACCAGCGGCAGATGATTTCACCAGAAAAGCTCACGTTAACGACCATTTTTTCTTTTTTTACACTATTTTCGGGGTCAGGATCATACCTCGTGCGGGGTCCCCACGGCTGTGTTGCTGAGGAGAGAATGATGAGAGTCACACCGGTATATTTTCTAGACGAAAGGGAACGGCACAGAAGGAATGATACCGTGCTGTTGGGCAGGGGGACTTTACTGCTGGCGTAAACGCCGTTGTGTTGTGGGGACCGTGAAGCGCAACAGCATAATACAGGAGAGGGGAAACTTTCATAATTACCCCCTTTTCACAGAGTATCCTACAGCCCCACGCTCAGCTGCAGGGACAGGCTGGACACCTCTCAAGCAAAAAGTTCTTTGACGCGACTGTTCAACAACCGATGGATGATACTGCCTCGCCAAGGGTGACTTTTCTCTCTCTCGCTCTCGCGATGTACGCGCATAAACAAGCACTTGCATATCTTGCTCAGGCCTAAGTTCCTACACACACACACATAATAACTAAGTCTCATATAACTTAACCACTTTGCTTTTTTTTCCCCTCTCTCTCTTTCTTTTTTCACTCAACCATTCTGCATGAGCCTTATTTGATCTGGAAGGCAAAAGAGGCTGGATTGCTGTAGGGGACGACCCAAAGGAAGGTGGGAAACTTCACTCACTCTCCCGGCATGATTGAGACACTAGGGGGTGTGCAGTGAGTGGCGTTCTAATTTCCACAGTTCACGGAACTGCGTCCTCTCTCTCTCTCTTTCTTTCTTTCTCCCTGAAGTCCCATCGGAACCGCTGCTCCGAGTTTTAAATTTAAGGGGACGTATTCACTCTGCCATCAGGAGGCTTTCCTCTCAGGTATTTTTCCAGCCCGTCCTAGATAAGAAGAGCAATAGATTTTCTTCGAGACCTTTCCATTGTTCCCGTTGCGGACCTCCGATGCTATCTGAGTGCGCCTCGTGTTGCCAGAGAGACGTATAGGTGTACCGCGAGGTGGTCCTGGTCATAAAAGGATGTCCGCGAGAGAGAGAGAGAGAGAGAGAGAGAGAGAGAGAGAGAGAGAGAGAGAGAGAGAGAGAGAGAGAGAGAGAGA